>OX101815.2:37000341-37012841 GCA_944452925.2 Chrysolina oricalcia | reverse complement strand
TTAAAAAAAATTACAAAAAAAAATTTAAAAAAAATAAAAAAAAATTTCGAAAAAAAAAATTTAAAAAAAAAAATTTCAAAAAAAAATTTAAAAAAAATTACAAAAAAAAAATTTAAAAAAAAATTTCAAAAAAAATTTCAAAAAAATTTCAAAAAATTTTTTTTAAAATTTTCAAAAAAAAAATTTAAAAAATACAAAAAAAATTTTAAAAAAAATTTAAAAAAGTATTGAAAAAAAAAAATTCGAAAAAAAAATTTTCAAAAAAAAAAATAAAAAAAAAAATTTAAAAAAAATTCCAAAAAAATTTTCGAAAAAAAAAATTAAAAAAAAAAAATTTTCAAAAAAAAATTCAAAAAAAATTTTAAAAAAAATTACAAAAAAAAAATTAAAAAAAAAAATTTAAAAAAAATTTCAAAAAAATTTTCGAAAAAAAAAATTAAAAAAAAAAATTTTTCAAAAAACGAAAAAAAAATTTTCAAAAAAAAAATAAAAAAAAAATTTAAAAAAAATTCCAAAAAAATTTTCGAAAAAAAAAATAAAAAAAAAATTTTTCAAAAAAAAATTTAAAAAAAATTTTAAAAAAATTACAAAAAAAAATAAAAAAAAAAAATTTTAAAAAAATTTCAAAAAAATTAGAAATGAAATAAAAAAAAATTAAAAAAAAAATAAAAAAAAAAAATTGAAAAAAAATTTAAAAAAGAATTGAAAAAAAAAATTCGAAAAAAAAATTTCGAAAAAAAAATTTTCAAAAAAAAAAAAAAAAAAAATTCAAAAAAAATTCCAAAAAAATTTTCGAAAAAAAAATTAAAAAAAAAAAATTTTCAAAAAAAAATTTAAAAAAAATTTAAAAAAAAATTTTAAAAAAAATTACAAAAAAAAAATAAAAAAAAAAAATTTAAAAAAAATTTCAAAAAAATTTTCGAAAAAAAAAAATTTCAAAAAAAAAAATTTCAAAAAAAATTTCCAAAAAAAATTTAAAAAAATTTTCGAAAAAAAAAATTAAAAAAAATTTTTAAAAAAATTAAAAAAAAAATTAAAAAAAAAATTAAAAAAAAAAAATTTTAAAAAAATTACAAAAAAAAATTAAAAAAATAATTTAAAAAAAATTCAAAAAAAATTTTTCAAAAAAAAATTATAAAAAAATAAAAAAAAAATTCAAAAAAAAATTCCGAAAAAAAAAAAAAAAAATTTCAAAAAAAAATTTTAAAAAAATTACAAAAAAAATTCAAAAAAAAAATTTCAAAAAAAAAATTTAAAAAAAAAAATTGAAAAAAAAAATTCGAAAAAAAATTCGAAAAAAAATTCGAAAAAAAATTTCGAAAAAAAAATTTCAAAAAAAAACTTAAAAAAAATTTCAAAAAAAATTTCAAAAAAAAAATTCAAAAAAAAATTCAAAAAAATTTTCGAAAAAAAAATTCAAAAAAAAAATTTAAAAAAAAAATAACAAAAAAAAAATAAAAAAAAAATTAAAAAAAAAAAATTTAAAAAAAATTTTTAAAAAAAATTTCAAAAAAAAATTTTTAAAAAAATTTCAAAAAAAAAATTAAAAAAAAATAAAAAAAAAAAAATTTTTTTTAAATTTAAAAAAAAATTTTAAAAAAAAAATTCAAAAAAAAATTTAAAAAAAATAACAAAAAAAAAATTAAAAAAAATTTTAAAAAAAATTTTAAAAAAAATTTTCATAAAAAAAATTAAAAAAAATTACAAAAAAAAATTTAAAAAAAATAAAAAAAAATTTCGAAAAAAAAAATTTAAAAAAAAAAATTTCAAAAAAAAATTTAAAAAAAATTACAAAAAAAAAATTTAAAAAAAAATTTCAAAAAAAATTTCAAAAAAATTTCAAAAAATTTTTTTTAAAATTTTCAAAAAAAAAATTTAAAAAATACAAAAAAAATTTAAAAAAAAATTTAAAAAAGTATTGAAAAAAAAAATTCGAAAAAAAAATTTTCAAAAAAAAAAATAAAAAAAAAAATTTAAAAAAAATTCCAAAAAAATTTTCGAAAAAAAAAATTTAAAAAAAAAAAATTTTCAAAAAAAAATTCAAAAAAAATTAAAAAAAAAATTACAAAAAAAAAATTAAAAAAAAAAATTTAAAAAAAATTTCAAAAAAATTTTCGAAAAAAAAAATTAAAAAAAAAAATTTTTCAAAAAACGAAAAAAAAATTTTCAAAAAAAAAATAAAAAAAAAATTTAAAAAAAATTCCAAAAAAATTTTCGAAAAAAAAAATAAAAAAAAAAATTTTTCAAAAAAAAATTTAAAAAAAATTTAAAAAAAATTACAAAAAAAAATAAAAAAAAAAAAATTTTAAAAAAATTTCAAAAAAATTAGAAATGAAATAAAAAAAAATTAAAAAAAAAATAAAAAAAAAAAATTGAAAAAAAATTTAAAAAAGAATTGAAAAAAAAATTCGAAAAAAAAATTTCGAAAAAAAAATTTTCAAAAAAAAAAAAAAAAAAAATTCAAAAAAAATTCCAAAAAAATTTTCGAAAAAAAAATTTAAAAAAAAAATTTTCAAAAAAAAATTTAAAAAAAATTAAAAAAAAAATTTTAAAAAAAATTACAAAAAAAAATAAAAAAAAAAAATTTAAAAAAAATTTCAAAAAAATTTTCGAAAAAAAAAAATTTCAAAAAAAAAAATTTCAAAAAAAATTTCCAAAAAAAATTTAAAAAAATTTTCGAAAAAAAAATTTAAAAAAAATTTTAAAAAAAATTAAAAAAAAATTACAAAAAAAAAATAAAAAAAAAAATTTAAAAAAAATTTCAAAAAAATTTTCGAAAAAAAAAATTTCAAAAAAAAAAATTTCAAAAAAAAAATTTTAAAAAAAATTTCCAAAAAAATTTTTAAGAAATTTTCGAAAAAAAAAATAAAAAAAAAAAATAAAAAAAAAATAACAAAAATAAATAAAAAAAAAATTTAAAAAAAAAATTCGAAATTTCGAAAAAAAAAATTTCAAAAAAAATAATTTCGAAAAAAAAAAATTTCAAAAAAAAAAATTTAAAAAAAAAAATTGAAATAAAAAATTTTTCAAAAAAAATTTTTAAAAAAATAAAAAAAAATTCAAAAAAAAATTCCGAGAAAAAAAAAAATTTTCAAAAAAAAAAATTAAAAAAATTACAAAAAAAAATAAAATAAAAAATAAAAAAAAATTTCGAAAAAAAAAATTTAAAAAAAAAAATTTCAAAAAAAAATTAAAAAAAAATTACAAAAAAAAAAATTTAAAAAAAAATTTCAAAAAAAATTTCAAAAAAATTTCAAAAAAATTTTTTTAAAATTTTCAAAAAAAAAAATTAAAAAATAAAAAAAAAATTTAAAAAAAATTTAAAAAAGAATTGAAAAAAAAAATTCGAAAAAAAAATTTTCAAAAAAAAAAATAAAAAAAAAAATTCAAAAAAAATTCCAAAAAAATTTTCGAAAAAAAAAATTAAAAAAAAAAATTTTTCAAAAAAAAATTTAAAAAAAATTTAAAAAAAAATTACAAAAAAAAAATTAAAAAAAAAAATTTAAAAAAAATTTCAAAAAAGTTTTCGAAAAAAAAAATAAAAAAAAAAATTCAAAAAAAATTCCAAAAAAATTTTCGAAAAAAAAAAAATAAAAAAAAAAATTTTTCAAAAAAAAATTTAAAAAAAATTAAAAAAAAAATTACAAAAATTTCAAAAAAGTTTTCGAAAAAAAAAATTAAAAAAAAATTTCAAAAAAGTTTTCGAAAAAAAAAATTCCAAAAAAATTTTCGAAAAAAAAAATTAAAAAAAAAAATTTTTCAAAAAACGAAAAAAAAATTTTCAAAAAAAAAATAAAAAAAAAATTTAAAAAAAATTCCAAAAAAATTTTCGAAAAAAAAAATAAAAAAAAAATTTTTCAAAAAAAAATTTAAAAAAAATTTTAAAAAAATTACAAAAAAAAATAAAAAAAAAAAATTTTAAAAAAATTTCAAAAAAATTAGAAATGAAATAAAAAAAAATTAAAAAAAAAATAAAAAAAAAAAATTGAAAAAAAATTTAAAAAAGAATTGAAAAAAAAAATTCGAAAAAAAAATTTCGAAAAAAAAATTTTCAAAAAAAAAAAAAAAAAAAATTCAAAAAAAATTCCAAAAAAATTTTCGAAAAAAAAATTAAAAAAAAAAAATTTTCAAAAAAAAATTTAAAAAAAATTAAAAAAAAAATTTTAAAAAAAATTACAAAAAAAAAATAAAAAAAAAAAATTTAAAAAAAATTTCAAAAAAATTTTCGAAAAAAAAAAATTTCAAAAAAAAAAATTTCAAAAAAAATTTCCAAAAAAAATTTAAAAAAATTTTCGAAAAAAAAAATTAAAAAAAATTTTTAAAAAAATTAAAAAAAAAATTAAAAAAAAAATTAAAAAAAAAAAATTCAAAAAAAAATTTTAAAAAAATTACAAAAAAAAATTAAAAAAATAATTTAAAAAAAATTCAAAAAAAATTTTTCAAAAAAAAATTATAAAAAAATAAAAAAAAAATTCAAAAAAAAATTCCGAAAAAAAAAAAAAAAATTTCAAAAAAAAATTTTAAAAAAATTACAAAAAAAATTCAAAAAAAAAATTTCAAAACAAAAATTTAAAAAAAAAAATTGAAAAAAAAAATTCGAAAAAAAATTCGAAAAAAAATTCGAAAAAAAATTTCGAAAAAAAAATTTCAAAAAAAAACTTAAAAAAAATTTCAAAAAAAATTTCAAAAAAAAAATTCAAAAAAAAATTCAAAAAAATTTTCGAAAAAAAAATTCAAAAAAAAAATTTAAAAAAAAAATAACAAAAAAAAAATAAAAAAAAAATTTAAAAAAAAAAATTTAAAAAAAATTTTTAAAAAAAATTTCAAAAAAAAATTTTTAAAAAAATTTCAAAAAAAAAATTAAAAAAAAATAAAAAAAAAAAAATTTTTTTTAAATTTAAAAAAAAATTTTAAAAAAAAAATTCAAAAAAAAATTTAAAAAAAATAACAAAAAAAAAATTAAAAAAAATTTTAAAAAAAATTTTAAAAAAAATTTTCATAAAAAAAATTAAAAAAAATTACAAAAAAAAATTTAAAAAAAATAAAAAAAAATTTCGAAAAAAAAAATTTAAAAAAAAAAATTTCAAAAAAAAATTTAAAAAAAATTACAAAAAAAAAATTTAAAAAAAAATTTCAAAAAAAATTTCAAAAAAATTTCAAAAAATTTTTTTTAAAATTTTCAAAAAAAAAATTTAAAAAATACAAAAAAAATTTAAAAAAAAATTTAAAAAAGTATTGAAAAAAAAAATTCGAAAAAAAAATTTTCAAAAAAAAAAATAAAAAAAAAAATTTAAAAAAAATTCCAAAAAAATTTTCGAAAAAAAAAATTTAAAAAAAAAAAATTTTCAAAAAAAAATTCAAAAAAAATTAAAAAAAAAATTACAAAAAAAAAATTAAAAAAAAAAATTTAAAAAAAATTTCAAAAAAATTTTCGAAAAAAAAAATTAAAAAAAAAAATTTTTCAAAAAACGAAAAAAAAATTTTCAAAAAAAAAATAAAAAAAAAATTTAAAAAAAATTCCAAAAAAATTTTCGAAAAAAAAAATAAAAAAAAAAATTTTTCAAAAAAAAATTTAAAAAAAATTTAAAAAAAATTACAAAAAAAAATAAAAAAAAAAAAATTTTAAAAAAATTTCAAAAAAATTAGAAATGAAATAAAAAAAAATTAAAAAAAAAATAAAAAAAAAAATTGAAAAAAAATTTAAAAAAGAATTGAAAAAAAAATTCGAAAAAAAAATTTCGAAAAAAAAATTTTCAAAAAAAAAAAAAAAAAAAATTCAAAAAAAATTCCAAAAAAATTTTCGAAAAAAAAATTTAAAAAAAAAATTTTCAAAAAAAAATTTAAAAAAAATTAAAAAAAAAATTTTAAAAAAAATTACAAAAAAAAATAAAAAAAAAAAATTTAAAAAAAATTTCAAAAAAATTTTCGAAAAAAAAAAATTTCAAAAAAAAAAATTTCAAAAAAAATTTCCAAAAAAAATTTAAAAAAATTTTCGAAAAAAAAATTTAAAAAAAATTTTAAAAAAAATTAAAAAAAAATTACAAAAAAAAAATAAAAAAAAAAATTTAAAAAAAATTTCAAAAAAATTTTCGAAAAAAAAAATTTCAAAAAAAAAAATTTCAAAAAAAAATTCAAAAAAAATTAAAAAAAAAATTACAAAAAAAAAATTAAAAAAAAAATTTTCGAAATTTTTTTTCGAATTTTTTTTTTCAATTTTTTTTTTTGAATTTTTTTTTTTGAATTTTTTTTTTTTGAATTTTTTTGAAATTTTTTTAAAATTTTCAAAAAAAAAAATTAAAAAATAAAAAAAAAATTTAAAAAAAATTTAAAAAAGAATTGAAAAAAAAAATTCGAAAAAAAAATTTTCAAAAAAAAAAATAAAAAAAAAAATTCAAAAAAAATTCCAAAAAAATTTTCGAAAAAAAAAATTAAAAAAAAAAATTTTTCAAAAAAAAATTTAAAAAAAATTTAAAAAAAAATTACAAAAAAAAAATTAAAAAAAAAAATTTAAAAAAAATTTCAAAAAAGTTTTCGAAAAAAAAAATAAAAAAAAAAAATTCAAAAAAAATTCCAAAAAAATTTTCGAAAAAAAAAAATTAAAAAAAAAAATTTTTCAAAAAAAAATTTAAAAAAAATTAAAAAAAAAATTACAAAAATTTCAAAAAAGTTTTCGAAAAAAAAAATTTAAAAAAAATTTCAAAAAAGTTTTCGAAAAAAAAAATTCCAAAAAAATTACAAATGAAATAAAAAAAATAAAAAAAAAAAAAAAAAAAAAATTGAAAAAAAATTTAAAAAAGAATTGAAAAAAAAAATTCGAAAAAAAAATTTCGAAAAAAAAATTTTCAAAAAAAAAATTTAAAAAAAATTCAAAAAAAATTCCAAAAAAATTTTCGAAAAAAAAAATTTCAAAAAAAAAAAATTTCAAAAAAAAAATTTTAAAAAAAATTTCCAAAAAAAATTTAAAAAAATTTTCGAAAAAAAAAATTAAAAAAAATTTTAAAAAAATTTAAAAAAAATTTAATAAAAAAATAAAAAAAAATAAAAAAAAAATTTAAAAAAAAATTTAAAAAAAAATTTAAAAAAATAACAAAAAAAAAATTTATAAAAAATTTTAAAAAAAATTTTCAAAAAAAAATTTAAAAAAATTACAAAAAAAAAATTTTAAAAAAAATAAAAAAAAAAATAAAAAAAAATTTAAAAAAAATTTAAAAAAAATTAAAAAAAAAAATTCAAAAAAAAAAAAATTCAAAAAAAAAAATTCAAAAAAAAAAATTGAAAAAAAAAATTCGAAAAAAAATTTCGAAAAAAAATTTTAAAAAAAATTTCAAAAAAAAAATTAAAAAAAAATAAAAAAAAAATTTTTTTTTTAAATTTAAAAAAAAATTTTAAAAAAAAATTTCAAAAAAAAATTTAAAAAAAATAACAAAAAAAAAATTTAAAAAAAATTACAAAAAAAAAAATTAAAAAAAAAATTTCAAAAAAAATTTCAAAAAATTTTTTTTAAAATTTTCAAAAAAAAATTTAAAAAATAAAAAAAAAAATTTCAAAAAAATTTTCGAAAAAAAAAATTTCAAAAAAAAATTTAAAAAAAATTACAAAAAAAATAAAAAAAAAATTAAAAAAAAAATAAAAAAAAAAATTGAAAAAAAATTTAAAAAAGAATTGAAAAAAAAATTTAAAAAAATTTTCGAAAAAAAAAATTTCAAAAAAAAAAATTTCAAAAAAAAAAATAAAAAAAAAAATTTCCAAAAAAAATTTAAAAAAATTTTCGAAAAAAAAAATTAAAAAAAAAAAATAAAAAAAAAATAACAAAAATAAATAAATAAAAAATTTAAAAAAAAAAATCGAAATTTCGAAAAAAAAAATTTCAAAAAAAATAATTTCGAAAAAAAAAAATTAAAAAAAAAAAAATTAAAAAAAAAAAATTAAAAAAAAAAAATTTTTCAAAAAAAAATTTTTAAAAAATAAAAAAAAAATTCAAAAAAAATTCCGAAAAAAAAAAAAAAATTTCAAAAAAAAATTTAAAAAAAATTACAAAAAAAATTTCAAAAAAAAAATTCAAAAAAAATTTCAAAAAAATTTAAAAAAAAAATAACAAAAAAAAAATAAAAAAAAAATTAAAAAAAAAAATTTAAAAAAAATTTAAAAAAAAAATTGAAAAAAAAAATTCGAAAAAAAATTCGAAAAAAAATTTCGAAAAAAAAATTTCAAAAAAAAACTTAAAAAAAATTTCAAAAAAAATTTCAAAAAAAAAATTCAAAAAAAAATTCAAAAAAATTTTCGAAAAAAAAATTCAAAAAAAAAATTTAAAAAAAAAATAACAAAAAAAAAATAAAAAAAAAATTAAAAAAAAAAAATTTAAAAAAAATTTTTAAAAAAAATTTCAAAAAAAAATTTTTAAAAAAATTTCAAAAAAAAAATTAAAAAAAAATAAAAAAAAAAAAAATTTTTTAAATTTAAAAAAAAATTTTAAAAAAAAATTTCAAAAAAAAATTTAAAAAAAATAACAAAAAAAAAAATTAAAAAAAATTTTAAAAAAAATTTTAAAAAAAATTTTCATAAAAAAAATTAAAAAAAATTACAAAAAAAAATTAAAAAAAAATAAAAAAAAATTTCGAAAAAAAAAATTAAAAAAAAAAAATTTCAAAAAAAAATTTAAAAAAAATTACAAAAAAAAAATTTAAAAAAAAATTTCAAAAAAATTTCAAAAAATTTTTTTTAAAATTTTCAAAAAAAAAATTTAAAAAATACAAAAAAAAATTAAAAAAAAATTTAAAAAAGTATTGAAAAAAAAAAATTCGAAAAAAAAATTTTCAAAAAAAAAAATAAAAAAAAAAATTTAAAAAAAATTCCAAAAAAATTTTCGAAAAAAAAAATTAAAAAAAAAAAAATTTTCAAAAAAAAATTCAAAAAAAATTAAAAAAAAAATTACAAAAAAAAAATTAAAAAAAAAAATTTAAAAAAAATTTCAAAAAAATTTTCGAAAAAAAAAATTAAAAAAAAAAATTTTTCAAAAAACGAAAAAAAAATTTTCAAAAAAAAAATAAAAAAAAAATTTAAAAAAAATTCCAAAAAAATTTTCGAAAAAAAAAATTTAAAAAAAATTTTTCAAAAAAAAATTTAAAAAAAATTTAAAAAAAATTACAAAAAAAAATAAAAAAAAAAAAATTTTAAAAAATTTCAAAAAAATTAGAAATGAAATAAAAAAAAATTAAAAAAAAAATAAAAAAAAAAAATTGAAAAAAAATTTAAAAAAGAATTGAAAAAAAAAATTCGAAAAAAAAATTTCGAAAAAAAAATTTTCAAAAAAAAAAAAAAAAAAAATTCAAAAAAAATTCCAAAAAAATTTTCGAAAAAAAAATTAAAAAAAAAAAATTTTCAAAAAAAAATTTAAAAAAAATTAAAAAAAAAATTTTAAAAAAAATTACAAAAAAAAAATAAAAAAAAAAAATTTAAAAAAAATTTCAAAAAAATTTTCGAAAAAAAAAAATTTCAAAAAAAAAAATTTCAAAAAAAATTTCCAAAAAAAATTTAAAAAAATTTTCGAAAAAAAAAATTAAAAAAAATTTTTAAAAAAATTAAAAAAAAAATTTAAAAAAAAATTTAAAAAAAAAAATTCAAAAAAAAATTTTAAAAAAATTACAAAAAAAAATTAAAAAAATAATTTAAAAAAAATTCAAAAAAAATTTTTCAAAAAAAAATTATAAAAAAATAAAAAAAAAATTCAAAAAAAAATTCCGAAAAAAAAAAAAAAAAATTTCAAAAAAAAATTTTAAAAAAATTACAAAAAAAATTCAAAAAAAAAATTTCAAAAAAAAAATTTAAAAAAAAAAATTGAAAAAAAAAATTCGAAAAAAAATTCGAAAAAAAATTCGAAAAAAAATTTCGAAAAAAAAATTTCAAAAAAAAACTTAAAAAAAATTTCAAAAAAAATTTCAAAAAAAAAATTCAAAAAAAAATTCAAAAAAATTTTCGAAAAAAAAATTCAAAAAAAAAATTTAAAAAAAAAATAACAAAAAAAAATAAAAAAAAAATTTAAAAAAAAAAATTTAAAAAAAATTTTTAAAAAAAATTTCAAAAAAAAATTTTTAAAAAAATTTCAAAAAAAAAATTAAAAAAAAATAAAAAAAAAAAAATTTTTTTAAATTTAAAAAAAAATTTTAAAAAAAAATTTCAAAAAAAAATTTAAAAAAAATAACAAAAAAAAAATTAAAAAAAATTTTAAAAAAAATTTTAAAAAAAATTTTCATAAAAAAAATTAAAAAAAATTACAAAAAAAAATTAAAAAAAAATAAAAAAAAATTTCGAAAAAAAAAATTTAAAAAAAAAAATTTCAAAAAAAAATTTAAAAAAAATTACAAAAAAAAAATTTAAAAAAAAATTTCAAAAAAAATTTCAAAAAAATTTCAAAAAATTTTTTTTAAAATTTTCAAAAAAAAAATTTAAAAAATACAAAAAAAATTTAAAAAAAAATTTAAAAAAGTATTGAAAAAAAAAATTCGAAAAAAAAATTTTCAAAAAAAAAAATAAAAAAAAAAATTTAAAAAAAATTCCAAAAAAATTTTCGAAAAAAAAAATTTAAAAAAAAAAAATTTTCAAAAAAAAATTCAAAAAAAATTAAAAAAAAAATTACAAAAAAAAAATTAAAAAAAAAAATTTAAAAAAAATTTCAAAAAAATTTTCGAAAAAAAAAATTAAAAAAAAAAATTTTTCAAAAAACGAAAAAAAAATTTTCAAAAAAAAAATAAAAAAAAAATTTAAAAAAAATTCCAAAAAAATTTTCGAAAAAAAAAATAAAAAAAAAAATTTTTCAAAAAAAAATTTAAAAAAAATTTAAAAAAAATTACAAAAAAAAATAAAAAAAAAAAAATTTTAAAAAAATTTCAAAAAAATTAGAAATGAAATAAAAAAAAATTAAAAAAAAAATAAAAAAAAAAAATTGAAAAAAAATTTAAAAAAGAATTGAAAAAAAAAATTCGAAAAAAAAATTTCGAAAAAAAAATTTTCAAAAAAAAAAAAAAAAAAATTCAAAAAAAATTCCAAAAAAATTTTCGAAAAAAAAATTAAAAAAAAAAAATTTTCAAAAAAAAATTTAAAAAAAATTTTAAAAAAAATTTTAAAAAAAATTACAAAAAAAAAATAAAAAAAAAAAATTTAAAAAAAATTTCAAAAAAATTTTCGAAAAAAAAAAATTTCAAAAAAAAAAATTTCAAAAAAAATTTCCAAAAAAAATTTAAAAAAATTTTCGAAAAAAAAAATTAAAAAAAATTTTTAAAAAAATTAAAAAAAAAATTAAAAAAAAAATTTAAAAAAAAAAATTCAAAAAAAAATTTTAAAAAAATTACAAAAAAAAATTAAAAAAATTATTTAAAAAAAATTCAAAAAAAATTTTTCAAAAAAAAATTATAAAAAAATAAAAAAAAAATTCAAAAAAAAATTCCGAAAAAAAAAAAAAAAAAATTTCAAAAAAAAATTTTAAAAAAATTACAAAAAAAATTCAAAAAAAAAATTTCAAAAAAAAAATTAAAAAAAAAAAATTGAAAAAAAAAATTCGAAAAAAAATTCGAAAAAAAATTCGAAAAAAAATTTCGAAAAAAAAATTTCAAAAAAAAACTTAAAAAAAATTTCAAAAAAAATTTTCGAAAAAAAAATTCAAAAAAAAAATTTAAAAAAAAAATAACAAAAAAAAAATAAAAAAAAAATTAAAAAAAAAAAATTTAAAAAAAATTTTAAAAAAAAATTTCAAAAAAAAATTTAAAAAAAAAATTCAAAAAAAAAATTAAAAAAAAATAAAAAAAAAAAAATTTTTTTTTAAATTTAAAAAAAAATTTTTAAAAAAAATTTCAAAAAAAAATTTAAAAAAAATAACAAAAAAAAAATTTACAAAAAATTTTAAAAAAAAATTTAAAAAAAAATTTAAAAAAAATTTTAAAAAAAATTTTCAAAAAAAAAATTTAAAAAAATTACAAAAAAAAAAATTTCAAAAAATTTTTTTTAAAATTTTCAAAAAAAAAATTTAAAAAATAAAAAAAAAATTTAAAAAAAAATTTAAAAAAGAATTGAAAAAAAAATTCGAAAAAAAAATTTTCAAAAAAAAAAATTAAAAAAAAATTTAAAAAAAATTCCAAAAAAATTTTCGAAAAAAAAAAATTGAAAAAAAAAATTTTTCAAAAAAAAATTTAAAAAAAATTAAAAAAAAAATTACGAAAAAAAAATTAAAAAAAAAAAATTTAAAAAAAAATTCAAAAAAATTTTCGAAAAAAAAAATTAAAAAAAAAATTTTTCAAAAAAAAATTTAAAAAAAATTAAAAAAAAAATTACAAAAAAAAAATTAAAAAAAAAAAATTTAAAAAAAATTTCAAAAAAGTTTTCGAAAAAAAAAATTTCAAAAAAATTACAAATGAAATAAAAAAAAAATTAAAAAAATAAATAAAAAAAAAAAAATTGAAAAAAAATTTAAAAAAGAATTGAAAAAAAAATAAAAAAAAAAATTCAAAAAA
>OX101815.2:36992841-36995341 GCA_944452925.2 Chrysolina oricalcia | reverse complement strand
AAAAAAAAAATTAAAAAAAAAAATTTAAAAAAAATTTCAAAAAAGTTTTCGAAAAAAAAAAATTTCAAAAAAATTACAAAAAAATTTTCGAAAAAAAAATTAAAAAAAAAAATTTTTCAAAAAAAAATTTAAAAAAAATTTAAAAAAAAATTTAAAAAAAATTACAAAAAAAAAATAAAAAAAAAAATTTAAAAAAAAAATTCAAAAAAAAATTTAAAAAAAAAAAATTCAAAAAAAATTTTAAAAAAATTACAAAAAAAAAAAATTTAAAAAAAATTCAAAAAAAATTTCGAAAAAAAAATTTAAAAAAAAATAAAAAAAAAAAAATTGAAAAAAAATTTAAAAAAGAATTGAAAAAAAAATTCGAAAAAAAAATTTCGAAAAAAAAATTTTCAAAAAAAAAAAATAAAAAAAAAATTAAAAAAAAATAACAAAAAAAAATAAAAAAAAAATTTAAAAAAAAAAATTTAAAAAAAATTTCAAAAAAAAATTTCAAAAAAAAATTTTTAAAAAAATTTTAAAAAAAAATTAAAAAAAAAAATTTAAAAAAAAATTAAAAAAAAAAAATTCAAAAAAAAATTTAAAAAAAATTACAAAAAAAAAATTAAAAAAATAATTTAAAAAAATTTCAAAAAAATTTTCGAAAAAAAAAATTCAAAAAAAAAATTTAAAAAAAAAATTAAAAAAAAAAATAAAAAAAAATAACAAAAATAAATAAAAAAAAATTTAAAAAAAAAATTCGAAAAAAAAAATTTCAAAAAAAATAATTTCGAAAAAAAAAAATTTCAAAAAAAAAAATTTTAAAAAAAAAATTGAAAAAAAAAATTTTTCAAAAAAAAATTTTAAAAAAATAAAATAAAAATTCAAAAAAAAATTCCGAAAAAAAAAAAAAAAAAATTTTCAAAAAAAAATTTTAAAAAAATTACAAAAAAATTCAAAAAAAAAATTTCAAAAAAAAAAATTTAAAAAAAAAATTGAAAAAAAAAATTCGAAAAAAAATTCGAAAAAAAATTTCGAAAAAAAAATTTCAAAAAAAATTTTTCAAAAAAATAATTTTAAAAAAATTCAAAAAAAAATTTAAAAAAAAATTTAAAAAAAAAATAAAAAAAAAAAATTGAAAAAAAATTCCAAAAAAATTTTCGAAAAAAAAAATTAAAAAAAAAAATTTTTCAAAAAAAAATTTTAAAAAAATAAAAAAAAAAATTACAAAAAAAAAATTAAAAAAAAAAATTTAAAAAAAATTTCAAAAAAGTTTTCGAAAAAAAAAATTTCAAAAAAATTACAAAAAAATTTTCGAAAAAAAAATTTAAAAAAAAAATTTTTCAAAAAAAAATTTTAAAAAAATTTAAAAAAAAATTTAAAAAAAATTACAAAAAAAAATAAAAAAAAAAATTAAAAAAAAAAATTCAAAAAAAAATTTAAAAAAAAAAAATTAAAAAAAAAATTTCAAAAAAAAATTTTTAAAAAAATTTTAAAAAAAAATTAAAAAAAAAATTTAAAAAAAAATTTAAAAAAAAAAATTCAAAAAAAAATTTAAAAAAAATTACAAAAAAAAAATTAAAAAAATAATTTAAAAAAATTTCAAAAAAATTTTCGGAAAAAAAAATTCAAAAAAAAAATTTAAAAAAAAAATTAAAAAAAAAAATAAAAAAAAATAACAAAAATAAATAAAAAAAAAATTTAAAAAAAAAATTCGAAAAAAAAAATTTCAAAAAAAATAATTTCGAAAAAAAAAAATTTCAAAAAAAAAAATTTAAAAAAAAAATTGAAAAAAAAAATTTTTCAAAAAAAAATTTTAAAAAAATAAAATAAAAATTCAAAAAAAAATTCCGAAAAAAAAAAAAAAAAAAAATTTTCAAAAAAAAATTTTTAAAAAATTACAAAAAAATTCAAAAAAAAAATTTCAAAAAAAAAAATTTAAAAAAAAAATTGAAAAAAAAATTCGAAAAAAAATTCGAAAAAAAATTTCGAAAAAAAAATTTCAAAAAAAATTTTCAAAAAAAAAATTAAAAAAAATTACAAAAAAAAATAAAAAAAAATTTAAAAAAAAATTTAAAAAAGAATTGAAAAAAAAAATTCGAAAAAAAATTTAAAAAAAAAATTAAAAAAAAAAAATTCAAAAAAAAATTTAAAAAAAATTACAAAAAAAAATTAAAAAAATTATTTAAGAAAATTTCAAAAAAAAATTCGGAAAAAAAAATTCAAAAAAAAAATTTAAAAAAAAAATAACAAAAAAAAAATAAAAAAAAAATTAAAAAAAAAAAATTTAAAAAAAATTAAAAAAAAAATTTCAAAAAAAAATTTTTAAAAAAATTTAAAAAAAAAATTTAAAAAAAAATTTAAAAAAAAATTCAAAAAAAAAAAATTCAAAAAAAAAATTAAAAAAAAATAAAAAAAAAAAAAATTTTTTTTTAAATTTAAAAAAAAATTAAAAAAAAAATTTCAAAAAATTTTTTTAAAAAAATAACAAAAAAAAAATTTAAAAAAAATTTTAAAAAAA
>OX101815.2:36962841-36965341 GCA_944452925.2 Chrysolina oricalcia | reverse complement strand
AATTACAAAAAAAAATAAAAAAAAAAAATTTATTTTAAAAAAATTTCAAAAAAAAATTTAAAAAAAATAAAAAAAAAAAAAATTTTTTTTTAAATTTAAAAAAAAATTTCAAAAAAAAATTTTAAAAAAATAACAAAAAAAAAATTTAAAAAAATTTTAAAAAAAATTTTAAAAAAAATTTTAAAAAAATTTTAAAAAAAATTTTCAAAAAAAAAATTAAAAAAAATTACAAAAAAAAATAAAAAAAAAATAAAAAAAAATTTCGAAAAAAAAAATTTAAAAAAAAAAATTTCAAAAAAAAATTAAAAAAAAATTACAAAAAAAAAAATTTAAAAAAAAATTTCAAAAAAAATTTCAAAAAAATTTCAAAAAATTTTTTTTAAAATTTTCAAAAAAAAAATTTAAAAAATAAAAAAAAAATTTAAAAAAAAATTTAAAAAAGAATTGAAAAAAAAAATTCGAAAAAAAAATTTTCAAAAAAAAAATAAAAAAAAAATTTAAAAAAAATTCCAAAAAAATTTTCGAAAAAAAAAATAAAAAAAAAATTTTTCAAAAAAAAATTTAAAAAAAATTTAAAAAAAAATTACAAAAAAAAAAAAAAAAAAAAAATTAAAAAAAATTTCAAAAAAATTACAAATGAAATAAAAAAAAATTAAAAAAAAAATAAAAAAAAAAAAATTGAAAAAAAATTTAAAAAAGAATTGAAAAAAAAAATTCGAAAAAAAAATTTCGAAAAAAAAATTTTCAAAAAAAAAAATAAAAAAAAAATTCAAAAAAAATTCCAAAAAAATTTTCGAAAAAAAAATTTAAAAAAAAAATTTTCAAAAAAAAATTTAAAAAAAATTTTAAAAAAAATTAAAAAAAAATTACAAAAAAAAATAAAAAAAAAAAATTAAAAAAAATTTCAAAAAAATTTTCGAAAAAAAAAATTTCAAAAAAAAAAATTTCAAAAAAAATTTCCAAAAAAAATTTAAAAAAATTTTCGAAAAAAAAAATTAAAAAAAATTTTAAAAAAAATTAAAAAAAAAATTAAAAAAAAAATTTAAAAAAAAAAATTCAAAAAAATTTTTTAAAAAAATTACAAAAAAAAATTAAAAAAATAATTTAAAAAAAATTCAAAAAAAATTTCGAAAAAAAAATTTAAAAAAAAAATTTTTCAAAAAAAAATTATAAAAAAATAAAAAAAAAATTCAAAAAAAAATTCCGAAAAAAAAAAAAAAAAAAATTTCAAAAAAAAATTTTAAAAAAATTACAAAAAAAATTCAAAAAAAAAATTTCAAAAAAAAAAATTTAAAAAAAAAAATTGAAAAAAAAAATTCGAAAAAAAATTCGAAAAAAAATTTCGAAAAAAAAATTTCAAAAAAAAACTTAAAAAAAATTTCAAAAAAAATTTCAAAAAAAAAATTCAAAAAAAATTTCAAAAAAATTTTCGAAAAAAAAATTCAAAAAAAAATTTAAAAAAAAAATAACAAAAAAAAAATAAAAAAAAAATTAAAAAAAAAAAATTTAAAAAAAATTTTAAAAAAAAATTTCAAAAAAAAATTTTTAAAAAAATTACAAAAAAAAATTAAAAAAAAATAAAAAAAAAAAATTTTTTTTTAAATTTAAAAAAAAAATTTTAAAAAAAATTTCAAAAAAAAATTTAAAAAAAATAACAAAAAAAAAATTTAAAAAAAATTTTAAAAAAAAATTTAAAAAAAATTTTAAAAAAATTTTCAAAAAAAAAATTTAAAAAAATTACAAAAAAAAAATTTCAAAAAATTTTCTTTAAAATTTTCAAAAAAAAAATTTAAAAAATAAAAAAAAAATTAAAAAAAAAATTTAAAAAAGAATTGAAAAAAAAATTCGAAAAAAAAATTTTCAAAAAAAAAAATTAAAAAAAAAAATTTAAAAAAAATTCCAAAAAAATTTTCGAAAAAAAAAATTAAAAAAAAAAATTTTTCAAAGAAAAATTTAAAAAAAATTAAAAAAAAAATTACAAAAAAAAAATTAAAAAAAAAAAATTTAAAAAAAATTTCAAAAAAATTTTCGAAAAAAAAAATTAAAAAAAAAAATTTTCAAAAAAAAATTTAAAAAAAATTAAAAAAAAAAATCAAAAAAAAATTTTAAAAAAATTACAAAAAAAAATTAAAAAAATAATTTAAAAAAATTTCAAAAAAATTTTCGAAAAAAAAAATTTCAAAAAAAAAATTTAAAAAAAATAAAAAAAAAAAAATTTTTTTTAAATTTAAAAAAAAATTTTAAAAAAAAATTTCAAAAAAAAATTTAAAAAAAATAAAAAAAAAATTTAAAAAAAATTTTAATGAAAATTTAAAAAAAAATTTAAAAAAAAAATAAAAAAAAAAATAAAAAAAAATAAAAAAAAAATTAAAAAAAAAATTTAAAAAAAATTTAAAAAAATAACAAAAAAAAATTTAAAAAAAATTAAAAAAAAAATTAAAAAAAAAATTTTCAAAAAAAAATTTAAAAAAATTACAAAAAAAAAATTAAAAAAAAAATA
>OX101815.2:36947841-36952841 GCA_944452925.2 Chrysolina oricalcia | reverse complement strand
AAAAAAAAAAAATTCAAAAAAAATTCCAAAAAAATTTTCGAAAAAAAAATTAAAAAAAAAAAATTTTCAAAAAAAAATTTAAAAAAAATTTAAAAAAAAATTTTAAAAAAAATTACAAAAAAAAAATAAAAAAAAAAAATTTAAAAAAAATTTCAAAAAAATTTTCGAAAAAAAAAAATTTCAAAAAAAAAAATTTCAAAAAAAATTTCCAAAAAAAATTTAAAAAAATTTTCGAAAAAAAAAATTAAAAAAAATTTTTAAAAAAATTAAAAAAAAAATTAAAAAAAAAATTAAAAAAAAAAAATTTTAAAAAAATTACAAAAAAAAATTAAAAAAATAATTTAAAAAAAATTCAAAAAAAATTTTTCAAAAAAAAATTATAAAAAAATAAAAAAAAAATTCAAAAAAAAATTCCGAAAAAAAAAAAAAAAAATTTCAAAAAAAAATTTTAAAAAAATTACAAAAAAAATTCAAAAAAAAAATTTCAAAAAAAAAATTTAAAAAAAAAAATTGAAAAAAAAAATTCGAAAAAAAATTCGAAAAAAAATTCGAAAAAAAATTTCGAAAAAAAAATTTCAAAAAAAAACTTAAAAAAAATTTCAAAAAAAATTTCAAAAAAAAAATTCAAAAAAAAATTCAAAAAAATTTTCGAAAAAAAAATTCAAAAAAAAAATTTAAAAAAAAAATAACAAAAAAAAAATAAAAAAAAAATTAAAAAAAAAAAATTTAAAAAAAATTTTTAAAAAAAATTTCAAAAAAAAATTTTTAAAAAAATTTCAAAAAAAAAATTAAAAAAAAATAAAAAAAAAAAAATTTTTTTTAAATTTAAAAAAAAATTTTAAAAAAAAAATTCAAAAAAAAATTTAAAAAAAATAACAAAAAAAAAATTAAAAAAAATTTTAAAAAAAATTTTAAAAAAAATTTTCATAAAAAAAATTAAAAAAAATTACAAAAAAAAATTTAAAAAAAATAAAAAAAAATTTCGAAAAAAAAAATTTAAAAAAAAAAATTTCAAAAAAAAATTTAAAAAAAATTACAAAAAAAAAATTTAAAAAAAAATTTCAAAAAAAATTTCAAAAAAATTTCAAAAAATTTTTTTTAAAATTTTCAAAAAAAAAATTTAAAAAATACAAAAAAAATTTAAAAAAAAATTTAAAAAAGTATTGAAAAAAAAAATTCGAAAAAAAAATTTTCAAAAAAAAAAATAAAAAAAAAAATTTAAAAAAAATTCCAAAAAAATTTTCGAAAAAAAAAATTTAAAAAAAAAAAATTTTCAAAAAAAAATTCAAAAAAAATTAAAAAAAAAATTACAAAAAAAAAATTAAAAAAAAAAATTTAAAAAAAATTTCAAAAAAATTTTCGAAAAAAAAAATTAAAAAAAAAAATTTTTCAAAAAACGAAAAAAAAATTTTCAAAAAAAAAATAAAAAAAAAATTTAAAAAAAATTCCAAAAAAATTTTCGAAAAAAAAAATAAAAAAAAAAATTTTTCAAAAAAAAATTTAAAAAAAATTTAAAAAAAATTACAAAAAAAAATAAAAAAAAAAAAATTTTAAAAAAATTTCAAAAAAATTAGAAATGAAATAAAAAAAAATTAAAAAAAAAATAAAAAAAAAAAATTGAAAAAAAATTTAAAAAAGAATTGAAAAAAAAATTCGAAAAAAAAATTTCGAAAAAAAAATTTTCAAAAAAAAAAAAAAAAAAAATTCAAAAAAAATTCCAAAAAAATTTTCGAAAAAAAAATTTAAAAAAAAAATTTTCAAAAAAAAATTTAAAAAAAATTAAAAAAAAAATTTTAAAAAAAATTACAAAAAAAAATAAAAAAAAAAAATTTAAAAAAAATTTCAAAAAAATTTTCGAAAAAAAAAAATTTCAAAAAAAAAAATTTCAAAAAAAATTTCCAAAAAAAATTTAAAAAAATTTTCGAAAAAAAAATTTAAAAAAAATTTTAAAAAAAATTAAAAAAAAATTACAAAAAAAAAATAAAAAAAAAAATTTAAAAAAAATTTCAAAAAAATTTTCGAAAAAAAAAATTTCAAAAAAAAAAATTTCAAAAAAAAAATTTTAAAAAAAATTTCCAAAAAAATTTTTAAGAAATTTTCGAAAAAAAAAATAAAAAAAAAAAATAAAAAAAAAATAACAAAAATAAATAAAAAAAAAATTTAAAAAAAAAATTCGAAATTTCGAAAAAAAAAATTTCAAAAAAAATAATTTCGAAAAAAAAAAATTTCAAAAAAAAAAATTTAAAAAAAAAAATTGAAATAAAAAATTTTTCAAAAAAAATTTTTAAAAAAATAAAAAAAAATTCAAAAAAAAATTCCGAGAAAAAAAAAAATTTTCAAAAAAAAAAATTAAAAAAATTACAAAAAAAAATAAAATAAAAAATAAAAAAAAATTTCGAAAAAAAAAATTTAAAAAAAAAAATTTCAAAAAAAAATTAAAAAAAAATTACAAAAAAAAAAATTTAAAAAAAAATTTCAAAAAAAATTTCAAAAAAATTTCAAAAAAATTTTTTTAAAATTTTCAAAAAAAAAAATTAAAAAATAAAAAAAAAATTTAAAAAAAATTTAAAAAAGAATTGAAAAAAAAAATTCGAAAAAAAAATTTTCAAAAAAAAAAATAAAAAAAAAAATTCAAAAAAAATTCCAAAAAAATTTTCGAAAAAAAAAATTAAAAAAAAAAATTTTTCAAAAAAAAATTTAAAAAAAATTTAAAAAAAAATTACAAAAAAAAAATTAAAAAAAAAAATTTAAAAAAAATTTCAAAAAAGTTTTCGAAAAAAAAAATAAAAAAAAAAATTCAAAAAAAATTCCAAAAAAATTTTCGAAAAAAAAAAAATAAAAAAAAAAATTTTTCAAAAAAAAATTTAAAAAAAATTAAAAAAAAAATTACAAAAATTTCAAAAAAGTTTTCGAAAAAAAAAATTAAAAAAAAATTTCAAAAAAGTTTTCGAAAAAAAAAATTCCAAAAAAATTTTCGAAAAAAAAAATTAAAAAAAAAAATTTTTCAAAAAACGAAAAAAAAATTTTCAAAAAAAAAATAAAAAAAAAATTTAAAAAAAATTCCAAAAAAATTTTCGAAAAAAAAAATAAAAAAAAAATTTTTCAAAAAAAAATTTAAAAAAAATTTTAAAAAAATTACAAAAAAAAATAAAAAAAAAAAATTTTAAAAAAATTTCAAAAAAATTAGAAATGAAATAAAAAAAAATTAAAAAAAAAATAAAAAAAAAAAATTGAAAAAAAATTTAAAAAAGAATTGAAAAAAAAAATTCGAAAAAAAAATTTCGAAAAAAAAATTTTCAAAAAAAAAAAAAAAAAAAATTCAAAAAAAATTCCAAAAAAATTTTCGAAAAAAAAATTAAAAAAAAAAAATTTTCAAAAAAAAATTTAAAAAAAATTAAAAAAAAAATTTTAAAAAAAATTACAAAAAAAAAATAAAAAAAAAAAATTTAAAAAAAATTTCAAAAAAATTTTCGAAAAAAAAAAATTTCAAAAAAAAAAATTTCAAAAAAAATTTCCAAAAAAAATTTAAAAAAATTTTCGAAAAAAAAAATTAAAAAAAATTTTTAAAAAAATTAAAAAAAAAATTAAAAAAAAAATTAAAAAAAAAAAATTCAAAAAAAAATTTTAAAAAAATTACAAAAAAAAATTAAAAAAATAATTTAAAAAAAATTCAAAAAAAATTTTTCAAAAAAAAATTATAAAAAAATAAAAAAAAAATTCAAAAAAAAATTCCGAAAAAAAAAAAAAAAATTTCAAAAAAAAATTTTAAAAAAATTACAAAAAAAATTCAAAAAAAAAATTTCAAAACAAAAATTTAAAAAAAAAAATTGAAAAAAAAAATTCGAAAAAAAATTCGAAAAAAAATTCGAAAAAAAATTTCGAAAAAAAAATTTCAAAAAAAAACTTAAAAAAAATTTCAAAAAAAATTTCAAAAAAAAAATTCAAAAAAAAATTCAAAAAAATTTTCGAAAAAAAAATTCAAAAAAAAAATTTAAAAAAAAAATAACAAAAAAAAAATAAAAAAAAAATTTAAAAAAAAAAATTTAAAAAAAATTTTTAAAAAAAATTTCAAAAAAAAATTTTTAAAAAAATTTCAAAAAAAAAATTAAAAAAAAATAAAAAAAAAAAAATTTTTTTTAAATTTAAAAAAAAATTTTAAAAAAAAAATTCAAAAAAAAATTTAAAAAAAATAACAAAAAAAAAATTAAAAAAAATTTTAAAAAAAATTTTAAAAAAAATTTTCATAAAAAAAATTAAAAAAAATTACAAAAAAAAATTTAAAAAAAATAAAAAAAAATTTCGAAAAAAAAAATTTAAAAAAAAAAATTTCAAAAAAAAATTTAAAAAAAATTACAAAAAAAAAATTTAAAAAAAAATTTCAAAAAAAATTTCAAAAAAATTTCAAAAAATTTTTTTTAAAATTTTCAAAAAAAAAATTTAAAAAATACAAAAAAAATTTAAAAAAAAATTTAAAAAAGTATTGAAAAAAAAAATTCGAAAAAAAAATTTTCAAAAAAAAAAATAAAAAAAAAAATTTAAAAAAAATTCCAAAAAAATTTTCGAAAAAAAAAATTTAAAAAAAAAAAATTTTCAAAAAAAAATTCAAAAAAAATTAAAAAAAAAATTACAAAAAAAAAATTAAAAAAAAAAATTTAAAAAAAATTTCAAAAAAATTTTCGAAAAAAAAAATTAAAAAAAAAAATTTTTCAAAAAACGAAAAAAAAATTTTCAAAAAAAAAATAAAAAAAAAATTTAAAAAAAATTCCAAAAAAATTTTCGAAAAAAAAAATAAAAAAAAAAATTTTTCAAAAAAAAATTTAAAAAAAATTTAAAAAAAATTACAAAAAAAAATAAAAAAAAAAAAATTTTAAAAAAATTTCAAAAAAATTAGAAATGAAATAAAAAAAAATTAAAAAAAAAATAAAAAAAAAAATTGAAAAAAAATTTAAAAAAGAATTGAAAAAAAAATTCGAAAAAAAAATTTCGAAAAAAAAATTTTC
>OX101815.2:36932841-36942841 GCA_944452925.2 Chrysolina oricalcia | reverse complement strand
ATTTAAAAAAAATTCCAAAAAAATTTTCGAAAAAAAAAATAAAAAAAAAAATTTTTCAAAAAAAAATTTAAAAAAAATTTAAAAAAAATTACAAAAAAAAATAAAAAAAAAAAAATTTTAAAAAAATTTCAAAAAAATTAGAAATGAAATAAAAAAAAATTAAAAAAAAAATAAAAAAAAAAAATTGAAAAAAAATTTAAAAAAGAATTGAAAAAAAAAATTCGAAAAAAAAATTTCGAAAAAAAAATTTTCAAAAAAAAAAAAAAAAAAATTCAAAAAAAATTCCAAAAAAATTTTCGAAAAAAAAATTAAAAAAAAAAAATTTTCAAAAAAAAATTTAAAAAAAATTTTAAAAAAAATTTTAAAAAAAATTACAAAAAAAAAATAAAAAAAAAAAATTTAAAAAAAATTTCAAAAAAATTTTCGAAAAAAAAAAATTTCAAAAAAAAAAATTTCAAAAAAAATTTCCAAAAAAAATTTAAAAAAATTTTCGAAAAAAAAAATTAAAAAAAATTTTTAAAAAAATTAAAAAAAAAATTAAAAAAAAAATTTAAAAAAAAAAATTCAAAAAAAAATTTTAAAAAAATTACAAAAAAAAATTAAAAAAATTATTTAAAAAAAATTCAAAAAAAATTTTTCAAAAAAAAATTATAAAAAAATAAAAAAAAAATTCAAAAAAAAATTCCGAAAAAAAAAAAAAAAAAATTTCAAAAAAAAATTTTAAAAAAATTACAAAAAAAATTCAAAAAAAAAATTTCAAAAAAAAAATTAAAAAAAAAAAATTGAAAAAAAAAATTCGAAAAAAAATTCGAAAAAAAATTCGAAAAAAAATTTCGAAAAAAAAATTTCAAAAAAAAACTTAAAAAAAATTTCAAAAAAAATTTTCGAAAAAAAAATTCAAAAAAAAAATTTAAAAAAAAAATAACAAAAAAAAAATAAAAAAAAAATTAAAAAAAAAAAATTTAAAAAAAATTTTAAAAAAAAATTTCAAAAAAAAATTTAAAAAAAAAATTCAAAAAAAAAATTAAAAAAAAATAAAAAAAAAAAAATTTTTTTTTAAATTTAAAAAAAAATTTTTAAAAAAAATTTCAAAAAAAAATTTAAAAAAAATAACAAAAAAAAAATTTACAAAAAATTTTAAAAAAAAATTTAAAAAAAAATTTAAAAAAAATTTTAAAAAAAATTTTCAAAAAAAAAATTTAAAAAAATTACAAAAAAAAAAATTTCAAAAAATTTTTTTTAAAATTTTCAAAAAAAAAATTTAAAAAATAAAAAAAAAATTTAAAAAAAAATTTAAAAAAGAATTGAAAAAAAAATTCGAAAAAAAAATTTTCAAAAAAAAAAATTAAAAAAAAATTTAAAAAAAATTCCAAAAAAATTTTCGAAAAAAAAAAATTGAAAAAAAAAATTTTTCAAAAAAAAATTTAAAAAAAATTAAAAAAAAAATTACGAAAAAAAAATTAAAAAAAAAAAATTTAAAAAAAAATTCAAAAAAATTTTCGAAAAAAAAAATTAAAAAAAAAATTTTTCAAAAAAAAATTTAAAAAAAATTAAAAAAAAAATTACAAAAAAAAAATTAAAAAAAAAAAATTTAAAAAAAATTTCAAAAAAGTTTTCGAAAAAAAAAATTTCAAAAAAATTACAAATGAAATAAAAAAAAAATTAAAAAAATAAATAAAAAAAAAAAAATTGAAAAAAAATTTAAAAAAGAATTGAAAAAAAAATAAAAAAAAAAATTCAAAAAAAATTCCAAAAAAATAAAAAAAAAAAATTTTTTCAAAAAAAAATTTAAAAAAAATAAAAAAAAAATTACAAAAAAAAAATTAAAAAAAAAAAATTTAAAAAAAATTTCAAAAAAGTTTTCGAAAAAAAAAATTTCAAAAAAATTACAAATGAAATAAAAAAAAAATAAAAAAAAAATAAAAAAAAAATTGAAAAAAAAATTTAAAAAAGAATTGAAAAAAAAAATTCGAAAAAAAAAATTTCGAAAAAAAAAATTTCAAAAAAAAAATAAAAAAAAAAATTCAAAAAAAATTCCAAAAAAATTTTCGAAAAAAAAATTTAAAAAAAAAATTTTTCAAAAAAAAATTTAAAAAAAAATTAAAAAAAAAAATTTAAAAAAAATTTAAAAAAATAAAAAAAAAATTTAAAAAAAATTTAAAAAAAAATTTAAAAAAAAATTTTCAAAAAAAAATTAAAAAAAATTACAAAAAAAAAATTTAAAAAAAATAAAAAAAAAAATTAAAAAAAAAATTTTCAAAAAAAAATTTAAAAAAATTACAAAAAAAAAATTAAAAAAAAATAAAAAAAAAATAAAAAAAAATAAAAAAAAAATTTAAAAAAAATTTAAAAAAAAAATTAAAAAAAAAAAAATTCAAAAAAAAAATTCAAAAAAAAAATTGAAAAAAAAAATTCGAAAAAAAATTTCGAAAAAAAATTTAAAAAAAATAACAAAAAAAAATTTTAAAAAAAATTTTTAAAAAAATTTTAAAAAAAATTTTAAAAAAATTTTAAAAAAAATTTTAAAAAAAAAATTAAAAAAAATTACAAAAAAAAATAAAAAAAAAATAAAAAAAAAATTCAAAAAAAAAAATTAAGAAAAAAAAAATTTCAAAAAAATTTTAAAAAAATTACAAAAAAAAAATTAAAAAAAAAAATTTCAAAAAAAATTTCAAAAAAATTTCAAAACATTTTTTTTTAAATTTTCAAAAAAAATTTAAAAAATAAAAAAAAAATTTCAAAAAAATTTTCGAAAAAAAAAATTTCAAAAAAAAATTTTAAAAAAATTACAAAAAAAATAAAAAAAAAATTAAAAAAAAAATAAAAAAAAAATTGAAAAAAAATTTAAAAAAGAATTGAAAAAAAAAATTCGAAAAAAAAATTTCGAAAAAAAAATTTTCAAAAAAAAAAAATAAAAAAAAAAATTCAAAAAAAATTCCAAAAAAATTTTCGAAAAAAAAATTTAAAAAAAAAATTTTTCAAAAAAAAATTTTAAAAAAATTTAAAAAAAAAATTTAAAAAAAAATTACAAAAAAAAAATAAAAAAAAAAATTTAAAAAAAATTTCAAAAAAATTTTCGAAAAAAAAATTTCAAAAAAAAAAATTTTAAAAAAAATTTCCAAAAAAAATTTAAAAAAATTTTCGAAAAAAAAAATAAAAAAAAAAATAAAAAAAAAATAACAAAAATAAATAAATAAAAAATTTAAAAAAAAAATTCGAAATTTCGAAAAAAAAAATTTCAAAAAAAATAATTTCGAAAAAAAAAAATTTAAAAAAAAAAATTTAAAAAAAAAATTTAAAAAAAATAATTTTTCAAAAAAAAATTTTAAAAAAATAAAAAAAAAAAAAAAAAAAAAAAATAACAAAAATAAATAAAAAAAAAATTTAAAAAAAAAAATAGAAATTTCGAAAAAAAAAATTTCAAAAAAATAATTTCGAAAAAAAAAAATTTAAAAAAAAAAAATTTTAAAAAAAAAATTGAAAAAAAAAATTTTTAAAAAAAAATTTTTAAAAAAATAAAATAAAAATTCAAAAAAAAATTCCGAAAAAAAAAAAAAAAAAAATTTCAAAAAAAAATTTAAAAAAAATTACAAAAAAAATTCAAAAAAAAAAATTAAAAAAAAAAAATTGAAAAAAAAAAATTTTCAAAAAAAAATTTAAAAAAAATTAAAAAAAAAATTTAAAAAAAATTACAAAAAAAAATTTAAAAAAAATTTCAAAAAAATTTTCGAAAAAAAAAAAATTTCAAAAATAAAAATTTAAAAAAAAAAAATTTTTAAAAAAATTTCCAAAAAAAATTTAAAAAAATTTTCGAAAAAAAAAATAAAAAAAAAAAAATAAAAAAAAAAATAACAAAAATAAATTTTAAAAAAAATTTAAAAAAAAAATTCGAAATTTCGAAAAAAAAAAATTTCAAAAAAAATAATTTCGAAAAAAAAAAATTTCAAAAAAAAAAATTAAAAAAAAAAAATTGAAAACAAAAATTTTTCAAAAAAAAAATTTTGAAAAAATAAAAAAAAAATTCAAAAAAAAATTCCGAAAAAAAAAAAAAATTTTCAAAAAAAAATTTAAAAAAAATTACAAAAAAAATTCAAAAAAAAAAATTTCAAAAAAAAAAATTTAAAAAAAAAATTGAAAAAAAAATTCGAAAAAAAATTCGAAAAAAAATTTAAAAAATAAAAAAAAAATTAAAAAAAAAATTTGAAAAAAAATTCGAAAAAAAATTTAAAAAATAAAAAAAAAATTTTAAAAAAAATTTAAAAAAGAATTGAAAAAAAAAAAAAATTTCAAAAAAAAATTAAAAAAAAAAATTGAAAAAAAAATTCGAAAAAAAATTCGAAAAAAAATTTAAAAAATAAAAAAAAAATTTAAAAAAAAATTTGAAAAAAAATTCGAAAAAAAATTTAAAAAATAAAAAAAAAATTAAAAAAAAAATTAAAAAAAAAATTTAAAAAAGAATTGAAAAAAAAATTCAAAAAAAAATTCCGAAAAAAAAAAAAAAAAAAAATTTCAAAAAAAAATTTAAAAAAAATTACAAAAAAAATTCAAAAAAAATTTTCGAAAAAAAAAATTAAAAAAAAAAATTTTTCAAAAAAAAATTTTAAAAAAATTAAAAAAAAAATTACAAAAAAAAATTAAAAAAAAAAAATTTAAAAAAAATTTCAAAAAAGTTTTCGAAAAAAAAAATTTTAAAAAAATTTCAAAAAAGTTTTCGAAAAAAAAAATTTCAAAAAAATTACAAATGAAATAAAAAAAAAATTAAAAAAAAAAATAAAAAAAAAAAAATTGAAAAAAAATTTTAAAAAAAATTCCAAAAAAATTTTCGAAAAAAAAAATTTCAAAAAAAAAAATTTCAAAAAAAAAATTTTAAAAAAAATTTCCAAAAAAAATTTTAAAAAATTTTCGAAAAAAAAAATTTTAAAAAATATTAAAAAAAAAATTTAAAAAAAATTTAAAAAAAATTTAAAAAAATAAAAAAAAAATTTAAAAAAAATTTAAAAAAAAATTAAAAAAAAAAAATTTTCAAAAAAAAATTAAAAAAAATTACAAAAAAAAAATTTAAAAAAAATAAAAAAAAAATTAAAAAAAAAATTTTCAAAAAAAAATTTAAAAAAATTACAAAAAAAAAATTTAAAAAAAATAAAAAAAAAATAAAAAAAAATAAAAAAAAAATTTAAAAAAAATTAAAAAAAAAATTTAAAAAAAAAAAATTCAAAAAAAAAATTCAAAAAAAAAAATTGAAAAAAAAAATTCGAAAAAAAATTTCGAAAAAAAATTTAAAAAAAATAACAAAAAAAAAATTAAAAAAAAATTTTTAAAAAAATTTAAAAAAAAATTTTAAAAAAATTTTAAAAAAAATTAAAAAAAAAAAAATTAAAAAAAATTACAAAAAAAAATAAAAAAAAATAAAAAAAAAATTCAAAAAAAAAATTAAAAAAAAAAAATTTCAAAAAAATTTTAAAAAAATTACAAAAAAAAAAATTAAAAAAAAAAATTTCAAAAAAAATTTCAAAAAAATTTCAAAACATTTTTTTTTAAATTTTCAAAAAAAATTTAAAAAATAAAAAAAAAAATTTCAAAAAAATTTTCGAAAAAAAAATTTCAAAAAAAAATTTTAAAAAAATTACAAAAAAAATAAAAAAAAAATTAAAAAAAAAATAAAAAAAAAAATTGAAAAAAAATTTAAAAAAGAATTGAAAAAAAAAATTCGAAAAAAAAATTTCGAAAAAAAAATTTTCAAAAAAAAAAATAAAAAAAAAAATTCAAAAAAAATTCCAAAAAAATTTTCGAAAAAAAAATTTAAAAAAAAAATTTTTCAAAAAAAAATTTTTCAAAAAAAAATTTTAAAAAAATTTAAAAAAAAAATTTAAAAAAAATTACATAAAAAAAAATAAAAAAAAAAATTTAAAAAAATTTTCGAAAAAAAAATTTCAAAAAAAAAAATTTTAAAAAAAATTTCCAAAAAAAATTTAAAAAAATTTTCGAAAAAAAAAATAAAAAAAAAATAAAAAAAAAATAACAAAAATAAATAAATAAAAAATTTAAAAAAAAAATTCGAAATTTCGAAAAAAAAAATTTCAAAAAAAATAATTTCGAAAAAAAAAATTTAAAAAAAAAAATTTAAAAAAAAAATTTAAAAAAAATAATTTTTCAAAAAAAATTTTTAAAAAAATAAAAAAAAAAAAAAAAAAAAAATAACAAAAATAAATAAAAAAAAAATTAAAAAAAAAAATAGAAATTTCGAAAAAAAAAATTTCAAAAAAATAATTTCGAAAAAAAAAAATTTAAAAAAAAAAAATTTTAAAAAAAAAATTGAAAAAAAAAATTTTAAAAAAAAATTTTTAAAAAAATAAAATAAAAATTCAAAAAAAAATTCCGAAAAAAAAAAAAAAAAAAAATTTCAAAAAAAAATTTAAAAAAAATTACAAAAAAAATTCAAAAAAAAAATTTCAAAAAAAAAAATTTTAAAAAAAAATTGAAAAAAAAAATTCGAAAAAAAATTCGAAAAAAAATTCGAAAAAAAAATTTCAAAAAAAATTTTCAAAAAAAAAATTACAAAAAAAAATAAAAAAAAAATAAAAAAAAATTTAAAAAAGAATTGAAAAAAAAAATTCGAAAAAAAAATTTTCAAAAAAAAAAATAAAAAAAAAAATTCAAAAAAAATTCCAAAAAAATTTTCGAAAAAAAAAATTAAAAAAAAAAATTTTTCAAAAAAAAATTTAAAAAAAATTTAAAAAAAAATTACAAAAAAAAAATTAAAAAAAAAAATTTAAAAAAAATTTCAAAAAAGTTTTCGAAAAAAAAAAATTTCAAAAAAATTACAAAAAAATTTTCGAAAAAAAAATTAAAAAAAAAAATTTTTCAAAAAAAAATTTAAAAAAAATTTAAAAAAAAATTTAAAAAAAATTACAAAAAAAAAATAAAAAAAAAAATTTAAAAAAAAAATTCAAAAAAAAATTTAAAAAAAAAAAATTCAAAAAAAATTTTAAAAAAATTACAAAAAAAAAAAATTTAAAAAAAATTCAAAAAAAATTTCGAAAAAAAAATTTAAAAAAAAATAAAAAAAAAAAAATTGAAAAAAAATTTAAAAAAGAATTGAAAAAAAAATTCGAAAAAAAAATTTCGAAAAAAAAATTTTCAAAAAAAAAAAATAAAAAAAAAATTAAAAAAAAATAACAAAAAAAAATAAAAAAAAAATTTAAAAAAAAAAATTTAAAAAAAATTTCAAAAAAAAATTTCAAAAAAAAATTTTTAAAAAAATTTTAAAAAAAAATTAAAAAAAAAAATTTAAAAAAAAATTAAAAAAAAAAAATTCAAAAAAAAATTTAAAAAAAATTACAAAAAAAAAATTAAAAAAATAATTTAAAAAAATTTCAAAAAAATTTTCGAAAAAAAAAATTCAAAAAAAAAATTTAAAAAAAAAATTAAAAAAAAAAATAAAAAAAAATAACAAAAATAAATAAAAAAAAATTTAAAAAAAAAATTCGAAAAAAAAAATTTCAAAAAAAATAATTTCGAAAAAAAAAAATTTCAAAAAAAAAAATTTTAAAAAAAAAATTGAAAAAAAAAATTTTTCAAAAAAAAATTTTAAAAAAATAAAATAAAAATTCAAAAAAAAATTCCGAAAAAAAAAAAAAAAAAATTTTCAAAAAAAAATTTTAAAAAAATTACAAAAAAATTCAAAAAAAAAATTTCAAAAAAAAAAATTTAAAAAAAAAATTGAAAAAAAAAATTCGAAAAAAAATTCGAAAAAAAATTTCGAAAAAAAAATTTCAAAAAAAATTTTTCAAAAAAATAATTTTAAAAAAATTCAAAAAAAAATTTAAAAAAAAATTTAAAAAAAAAATAAAAAAAAAAAATTGAAAAAAAATTCCAAAAAAATTTTCGAAAAAAAAAATTAAAAAAAAAAATTTTTCAAAAAAAAATTTTAAAAAAATAAAAAAAAAAATTACAAAAAAAAAATTAAAAAAAAAAATTTAAAAAAAATTTCAAAAAAGTTTTCGAAAAAAAAAATTTCAAAAAAATTACAAAAAAATTTTCGAAAAAAAAATTTAAAAAAAAAATTTTTCAAAAAAAAATTTTAAAAAAATTTAAAAAAAAATTTAAAAAAAATTACAAAAAAAAATAAAAAAAAAAATTAAAAAAAAAAATTCAAAAAAAAATTTAAAAAAAAAAAATTAAAAAAAAAATTTCAAAAAAAAATTTTTAAAAAAATTTTAAAAAAAAATTAAAAAAAAAATTTAAAAAAAAATTTAAAAAAAAAAATTCAAAAAAAAATTTAAAAAAAATTACAAAAAAAAAATTAAAAAAATAATTTAAAAAAATTTCAAAAAAATTTTCGGAAAAAAAAATTCAAAAAAAAAATTTAAAAAAAAAATTAAAAAAAAAAATAAAAAAAAATAACAAAAATAAATAAAAAAAAAATTTAAAAAAAAAATTCGAAAAAAAAAATTTCAAAAAAAATAATTTCGAAAAAAAAAAATTTCAAAAAAAAAAATTTAAAAAAAAAATTGAAAAAAAAAATTTTTCAAAAAAAAATTTTAAAAAAATAAAATAAAAATTCAAAAAAAAATTCCGAAAAAAAAAAAAAAAAAAAATTTTCAAAAAAAAATTTTTAAAAAATTACAAAAAAATTCAAAAAAAAAATTTCAAAAAAAAAAATTTAAAAAAAAAATTGAAAAAAAAATTCGAAAAAAAATTCGAAAAAAAATTTCGAAAAAAAAATTTCAAAAAAAATTTTCAAAAAAAAAATTAAAAAAAATTACAAAAAAAAATAAAAAAAAATTTAAAAAAAAATTTAAAAAAGAATTGAAAAAAAAAATTCGAAAAAAAATTTAAAAAAAAAATTAAAAAAAAAAAATTCAAAAAAAAATTTAAAAAAAATTACAAAAAAAAATTAAAAAAATTATTTAAGAAAATTTCAAAAAAAAATTCGGAAAAAAAAATTCAAAAAAAAAATTTAAAAAAAAAATAACAAAAAAAAAATAAAAAAAAAATTAAAAAAAAAAAATTTAAAAAAAATTAAAAAAAAAATTTCAAAAAAAAATTTTTAAAAAAATTTAAAAAAAAAATTTAAAAAAAAATTTAAAAAAAAATTCAAAAAAAAAAAATTCAAAAAAAAAATTAAAAAAAAATAAAAAAAAAAAAAATTTTTTTTTAAATTTAAAAAAAAATTAAAAAAAAAATTTCAAAAAATTTTTTTAAAAAAATAACAAAAAAAAAATTTAAAAAAAATTTTAAAAAAAATTAAAAAAAAAATTAAAAAAAAAAATAAAAAAAAAATAAAAAAAAATAAAAAAAAAATTTAAAAAAAAATTTAAAAAAAATTTAAAAAAATAACAAAAAAAAAATTTAAAAAAAATTAAAAAAAAAATTAAAAAAAAAATTTTCAAAAAAAAATTTAAAAAAATTACAAAAAAAAAATAAAAAAAAAATAAAAAAAAAATAAAAAAAAATAAAAAAAAAATTTAAAAAAAATTGAAAAAAAAATTTTAAAAAAAATTTCAAAAAAATTTCAAAAAATTTCAAAAAATTTTTTTTAAAATTTTCAAAAAAAAAATTTAAAAAATGAAAAAAAAAATTTCAAAAAAATTTTCGAAAAAAAAAATTTCAAAAAAAAATTAAAAAAAAAATCCAAAAAAAAAAAATTGAAAAAAAAAATTCGAAAAAAAAAATTAAAAAAAAAAAATTTCAAAAAAAAATTAAAAAAAAATTACAAAAAAAAAATTAAAAAAAAAAATTTCAAAAAAAATTTCAAAAAAATTTCAAAAAATTTTTTTTTAAATTTTCAAAAAAAAAATTTAAAAAATGAAAAAAAAAATTTCAAAAAAATTTTCGAAAAAAAAAATTTCAAAAAAAAATTTAAAAAAAAATCCAAAAAAAATAAAAAAAAAATAAAAAAAAAAAATAAAAAAAAAAAATTGAAAAAAAATTTAAAAAAGAATTGAAAAAAAAAAATTCGAAAAAAAAATTTCGAAAAAAAAATTTTCAAAAAAAAAAT
>OX101815.2:36902841-36905341 GCA_944452925.2 Chrysolina oricalcia | reverse complement strand
AATAAAAAAAAAATTCAAAAAAAATTCCAAAAAAATTTTCGAAAAAAAAATTTAAAAAAAAAATTTTCAAAAAAAAATTTAAAAAAAATTTTAAAAAAAATTAAAAAAAAATTACAAAAAAAAATAAAAAAAAAAAATTAAAAAAAATTTCAAAAAAATTTTCGAAAAAAAAAATTTCAAAAAAAAAAATTTCAAAAAAAATTTCCAAAAAAAATTTAAAAAAATTTTCGAAAAAAAAAATTAAAAAAAATTTTAAAAAAAATTAAAAAAAAAATTAAAAAAAAAATTTAAAAAAAAAAATTCAAAAAAATTTTTTAAAAAAATTACAAAAAAAAATTAAAAAAATAATTTAAAAAAAATTCAAAAAAAATTTCGAAAAAAAAATTTAAAAAAAAAATTTTTCAAAAAAAAATTATAAAAAAATAAAAAAAAAATTCAAAAAAAAATTCCGAAAAAAAAAAAAAAAAAAATTTCAAAAAAAAATTTTAAAAAAATTACAAAAAAAATTCAAAAAAAAAATTTCAAAAAAAAAAATTTAAAAAAAAAAATTGAAAAAAAAAATTCGAAAAAAAATTCGAAAAAAAATTTCGAAAAAAAAATTTCAAAAAAAAACTTAAAAAAAATTTCAAAAAAAATTTCAAAAAAAAAATTCAAAAAAAATTTCAAAAAAATTTTCGAAAAAAAAATTCAAAAAAAAATTTAAAAAAAAAATAACAAAAAAAAAATAAAAAAAAAATTAAAAAAAAAAAATTTAAAAAAAATTTTAAAAAAAAATTTCAAAAAAAAATTTTTAAAAAAATTACAAAAAAAAATTAAAAAAAAATAAAAAAAAAAAATTTTTTTTTAAATTTAAAAAAAAAATTTTAAAAAAAATTTCAAAAAAAAATTTAAAAAAAATAACAAAAAAAAAATTTAAAAAAAATTTTAAAAAAAAATTTAAAAAAAATTTTAAAAAAATTTTCAAAAAAAAAATTTAAAAAAATTACAAAAAAAAAATTTCAAAAAATTTTCTTTAAAATTTTCAAAAAAAAAATTTAAAAAATAAAAAAAAAATTAAAAAAAAAATTTAAAAAAGAATTGAAAAAAAAATTCGAAAAAAAAATTTTCAAAAAAAAAAATTAAAAAAAAAAATTTAAAAAAAATTCCAAAAAAATTTTCGAAAAAAAAAATTAAAAAAAAAAATTTTTCAAAGAAAAATTTAAAAAAAATTAAAAAAAAAATTACAAAAAAAAAATTAAAAAAAAAAAATTTAAAAAAAATTTCAAAAAAATTTTCGAAAAAAAAAATTAAAAAAAAAAATTTTCAAAAAAAAATTTAAAAAAAATTAAAAAAAAAAATCAAAAAAAAATTTTAAAAAAATTACAAAAAAAAATTAAAAAAATAATTTAAAAAAATTTCAAAAAAATTTTCGAAAAAAAAAATTTCAAAAAAAAAATTTAAAAAAAATAAAAAAAAAAAAATTTTTTTTAAATTTAAAAAAAAATTTTAAAAAAAAATTTCAAAAAAAAATTTAAAAAAAATAAAAAAAAAATTTAAAAAAAATTTTAATGAAAATTTAAAAAAAAATTTAAAAAAAAAATAAAAAAAAAAATAAAAAAAAATAAAAAAAAAATTAAAAAAAAAATTTAAAAAAAATTTAAAAAAATAACAAAAAAAAATTTAAAAAAAATTAAAAAAAAAATTAAAAAAAAAATTTTCAAAAAAAAATTTAAAAAAATTACAAAAAAAAAATTAAAAAAAAAATAAAAAAAAAATAAAAAAAATAAAAAAAAATTTAAAAAAAATTTTAAAAAAAAATTAAAAAAAAAAAATTCAAAAAAAAAAATTCAAAAAAAAAAAATTGAAAAAAAAAATTCGAAAAAAAAATTAAAAAAAAAAAATTTCAAAAAAAAATTAAAAAAACATTACAAAAAAAAAATTAAAAAAACATTTCAAAAAAAATTTCAAAAAAATTTCAAAAATTTTTTTTTTAAAATTTCAAAAAAAAAATTTAAAAATAAAAAAAAAAAATTTCAAAAAAATTTTCGAAAAAAAAAATTTCAAAAAAAAATTTAAAAAAAAATACAAAAAAAAATTAAAGAAAAATTAAAAAAAAAAATAAAAAAAAAAATTGAAAAAAAATTTAAAAAAGAATTGAAAAAAAAAATTCGAAAAAAAAATTTCGAAAAAAAAATTTTCAAAAAAAAAAATAAAAAAAAAAATTCAAAAAAAATTCAAAAAAAATTCCAAAAAAATTTTCGAAAAAAAAAATTTTAAAAAAAAATTTTTCAAAAAAAAATTTAAAAAAAATTTTTAAAAAAATTTAAAAAAAATTACAAAAAAAAAATAAAAAAAAAAAATTGAAAAAAATTTAAAAATAATTTCGAAAAAAAAAAATTTCAAAAAAAAAATTAAAAAAAAAAAATTGAAATAAAAAATTTTTCAAAAAAAAATTTTAAAAAAATAAAAAAAAATTCAAAAAAAAATTCCGAAAAAAAAAAAAAAAAAAAAAATTTCAAAA
>OX101815.2:36890341-36892841 GCA_944452925.2 Chrysolina oricalcia | reverse complement strand
AAAAAAATTTTTAAAAAAATTTCAAAAAAAAAATTAAAAAAAAATAAAAAAAAAAAAATTTTTTTTAAATTTAAAAAAAAATTTTAAAAAAAAAATTCAAAAAAAAATTTAAAAAAAATAACAAAAAAAAAATTAAAAAAAATTTTAAAAAAAATTTTAAAAAAAATTTTCATAAAAAAAATTAAAAAAAATTACAAAAAAAAATTTAAAAAAAATAAAAAAAAATTTCGAAAAAAAAAATTTAAAAAAAAAAATTTCAAAAAAAAATTTAAAAAAAATTACAAAAAAAAAATTTAAAAAAAAATTTCAAAAAAAATTTCAAAAAAATTTCAAAAAATTTTTTTTAAAATTTTCAAAAAAAAAATTTAAAAAATACAAAAAAAATTTAAAAAAAAATTTAAAAAAGTATTGAAAAAAAAAATTCGAAAAAAAAATTTTCAAAAAAAAAAATAAAAAAAAAAATTTAAAAAAAATTCCAAAAAAATTTTCGAAAAAAAAAATTTAAAAAAAAAAAATTTTCAAAAAAAAATTCAAAAAAAATTAAAAAAAAAATTACAAAAAAAAAATTAAAAAAAAAAATTTAAAAAAAATTTCAAAAAAATTTTCGAAAAAAAAAATTAAAAAAAAAAATTTTTCAAAAAACGAAAAAAAAATTTTCAAAAAAAAAATAAAAAAAAAATTTAAAAAAAATTCCAAAAAAATTTTCGAAAAAAAAAATAAAAAAAAAAATTTTTCAAAAAAAAATTTAAAAAAAATTTAAAAAAAATTACAAAAAAAAATAAAAAAAAAAAAATTTTAAAAAAATTTCAAAAAAATTAGAAATGAAATAAAAAAAAATTAAAAAAAAAATAAAAAAAAAAAATTGAAAAAAAATTTAAAAAAGAATTGAAAAAAAAATTCGAAAAAAAAATTTCGAAAAAAAAATTTTCAAAAAAAAAAAAAAAAAAAATTCAAAAAAAATTCCAAAAAAATTTTCGAAAAAAAAATTTAAAAAAAAAATTTTCAAAAAAAAATTTAAAAAAAATTAAAAAAAAAATTTTAAAAAAAATTACAAAAAAAAATAAAAAAAAAAAATTTAAAAAAAATTTCAAAAAAATTTTCGAAAAAAAAAAATTTCAAAAAAAAAAATTTCAAAAAAAATTTCCAAAAAAAATTTAAAAAAATTTTCGAAAAAAAAATTTAAAAAAAATTTTAAAAAAAATTAAAAAAAAATTACAAAAAAAAAATAAAAAAAAAAATTTAAAAAAAATTTCAAAAAAATTTTCGAAAAAAAAAATTTCAAAAAAAAAAATTTCAAAAAAAAAATTTTAAAAAAAATTTCCAAAAAAATTTTTAAGAAATTTTCGAAAAAAAAAATAAAAAAAAAAAATAAAAAAAAAATAACAAAAATAAATAAAAAAAAAATTTAAAAAAAAAATTCGAAATTTCGAAAAAAAAAATTTCAAAAAAAATAATTTCGAAAAAAAAAAATTTCAAAAAAAAAAATTTAAAAAAAAAAATTGAAATAAAAAATTTTTCAAAAAAAATTTTTAAAAAAATAAAAAAAAATTCAAAAAAAAATTCCGAGAAAAAAAAAAATTTTCAAAAAAAAAAATTAAAAAAATTACAAAAAAAAATAAAATAAAAAATAAAAAAAAATTTCGAAAAAAAAAATTTAAAAAAAAAAATTTCAAAAAAAAATTAAAAAAAAATTACAAAAAAAAAAATTTAAAAAAAAATTTCAAAAAAAATTTCAAAAAAATTTCAAAAAAATTTTTTTAAAATTTTCAAAAAAAAAAATTAAAAAATAAAAAAAAAATTTAAAAAAAATTTAAAAAAGAATTGAAAAAAAAAATTCGAAAAAAAAATTTTCAAAAAAAAAAATAAAAAAAAAAATTCAAAAAAAATTCCAAAAAAATTTTCGAAAAAAAAAATTAAAAAAAAAAATTTTTCAAAAAAAAATTTAAAAAAAATTTAAAAAAAAATTACAAAAAAAAAATTAAAAAAAAAAATTTAAAAAAAATTTCAAAAAAGTTTTCGAAAAAAAAAATAAAAAAAAAAATTCAAAAAAAATTCCAAAAAAATTTTCGAAAAAAAAAAAATAAAAAAAAAAATTTTTCAAAAAAAAATTTAAAAAAAATTAAAAAAAAAATTACAAAAATTTCAAAAAAGTTTTCGAAAAAAAAAATTAAAAAAAAATTTCAAAAAAGTTTTCGAAAAAAAAAATTCCAAAAAAATTTTCGAAAAAAAAAATTAAAAAAAAAAATTTTTCAAAAAACGAAAAAAAAATTTTCAAAAAAAAAATAAAAAAAAAATTTAAAAAAAATTCCAAAAAAATTTTCGAAAAAAAAAATAAAAAAAAAATTTTTCAAAAAAAAATTTAAAAAAAATTTTAAAAAAATTACAAAAAAAAATAAAAAAAAAAAATTTTAAAAAAATTTCAAAAAAATTAGAAATGAAATAAAAAAAAATTAAAAAAAAAATAAAAAAAAAAAATTGAAAAAAAATTTAAAAAAGAATT
>OX101815.2:36867841-36877841 GCA_944452925.2 Chrysolina oricalcia | reverse complement strand
AAATTTTCGAAAAAAAAAATAAAAAAAAAAATTTTTCAAAAAAAAATTTAAAAAAAATTTAAAAAAAATTACAAAAAAAAATAAAAAAAAAAAAATTTTAAAAAAATTTCAAAAAAATTAGAAATGAAATAAAAAAAAATTAAAAAAAAAATAAAAAAAAAAAATTGAAAAAAAATTTAAAAAAGAATTGAAAAAAAAAATTCGAAAAAAAAATTTCGAAAAAAAAATTTTCAAAAAAAAAAAAAAAAAAATTCAAAAAAAATTCCAAAAAAATTTTCGAAAAAAAAATTAAAAAAAAAAAATTTTCAAAAAAAAATTTAAAAAAAATTTTAAAAAAAATTTTAAAAAAAATTACAAAAAAAAAATAAAAAAAAAAAATTTAAAAAAAATTTCAAAAAAATTTTCGAAAAAAAAAAATTTCAAAAAAAAAAATTTCAAAAAAAATTTCCAAAAAAAATTTAAAAAAATTTTCGAAAAAAAAAATTAAAAAAAATTTTTAAAAAAATTAAAAAAAAAATTAAAAAAAAAATTTAAAAAAAAAAATTCAAAAAAAAATTTTAAAAAAATTACAAAAAAAAATTAAAAAAATTATTTAAAAAAAATTCAAAAAAAATTTTTCAAAAAAAAATTATAAAAAAATAAAAAAAAAATTCAAAAAAAAATTCCGAAAAAAAAAAAAAAAAAATTTCAAAAAAAAATTTTAAAAAAATTACAAAAAAAATTCAAAAAAAAAATTTCAAAAAAAAAATTAAAAAAAAAAAATTGAAAAAAAAAATTCGAAAAAAAATTCGAAAAAAAATTCGAAAAAAAATTTCGAAAAAAAAATTTCAAAAAAAAACTTAAAAAAAATTTCAAAAAAAATTTTCGAAAAAAAAATTCAAAAAAAAAATTTAAAAAAAAAATAACAAAAAAAAAATAAAAAAAAAATTAAAAAAAAAAAATTTAAAAAAAATTTTAAAAAAAAATTTCAAAAAAAAATTTAAAAAAAAAATTCAAAAAAAAAATTAAAAAAAAATAAAAAAAAAAAAATTTTTTTTTAAATTTAAAAAAAAATTTTTAAAAAAAATTTCAAAAAAAAATTTAAAAAAAATAACAAAAAAAAAATTTACAAAAAATTTTAAAAAAAAATTTAAAAAAAAATTTAAAAAAAATTTTAAAAAAAATTTTCAAAAAAAAAATTTAAAAAAATTACAAAAAAAAAAATTTCAAAAAATTTTTTTTAAAATTTTCAAAAAAAAAATTTAAAAAATAAAAAAAAAATTTAAAAAAAAATTTAAAAAAGAATTGAAAAAAAAATTCGAAAAAAAAATTTTCAAAAAAAAAAATTAAAAAAAAATTTAAAAAAAATTCCAAAAAAATTTTCGAAAAAAAAAAATTGAAAAAAAAAATTTTTCAAAAAAAAATTTAAAAAAAATTAAAAAAAAAATTACGAAAAAAAAATTAAAAAAAAAAAATTTAAAAAAAAATTCAAAAAAATTTTCGAAAAAAAAAATTAAAAAAAAAATTTTTCAAAAAAAAATTTAAAAAAAATTAAAAAAAAAATTACAAAAAAAAAATTAAAAAAAAAAAATTTAAAAAAAATTTCAAAAAAGTTTTCGAAAAAAAAAATTTCAAAAAAATTACAAATGAAATAAAAAAAAAATTAAAAAAATAAATAAAAAAAAAAAAATTGAAAAAAAATTTAAAAAAGAATTGAAAAAAAAATAAAAAAAAAAATTCAAAAAAAATTCCAAAAAAATAAAAAAAAAAAATTTTTTCAAAAAAAAATTTAAAAAAAATAAAAAAAAAATTACAAAAAAAAAATTAAAAAAAAAAAATTTAAAAAAAATTTCAAAAAAGTTTTCGAAAAAAAAAATTTCAAAAAAATTACAAATGAAATAAAAAAAAAATAAAAAAAAAATAAAAAAAAAATTGAAAAAAAAATTTAAAAAAGAATTGAAAAAAAAAATTCGAAAAAAAAAATTTCGAAAAAAAAAATTTCAAAAAAAAAATAAAAAAAAAAATTCAAAAAAAATTCCAAAAAAATTTTCGAAAAAAAAATTTAAAAAAAAAATTTTTCAAAAAAAAATTTAAAAAAAAATTAAAAAAAAAAATTTAAAAAAAATTTAAAAAAATAAAAAAAAAATTTAAAAAAAATTTAAAAAAAAATTTAAAAAAAAATTTTCAAAAAAAAATTAAAAAAAATTACAAAAAAAAAATTTAAAAAAAATAAAAAAAAAAATTAAAAAAAAAATTTTCAAAAAAAAATTTAAAAAAATTACAAAAAAAAAATTAAAAAAAAATAAAAAAAAAATAAAAAAAAATAAAAAAAAAATTTAAAAAAAATTTAAAAAAAAAATTAAAAAAAAAAAAATTCAAAAAAAAAATTCAAAAAAAAAATTGAAAAAAAAAATTCGAAAAAAAATTTCGAAAAAAAATTTAAAAAAAATAACAAAAAAAAATTTTAAAAAAAATTTTTAAAAAAATTTTAAAAAAAATTTTAAAAAAATTTTAAAAAAAATTTTAAAAAAAAAATTAAAAAAAATTACAAAAAAAAATAAAAAAAAAATAAAAAAAAAATTCAAAAAAAAAAATTAAGAAAAAAAAAATTTCAAAAAAATTTTAAAAAAATTACAAAAAAAAAATTAAAAAAAAAAATTTCAAAAAAAATTTCAAAAAAATTTCAAAACATTTTTTTTTAAATTTTCAAAAAAAATTTAAAAAATAAAAAAAAAATTTCAAAAAAATTTTCGAAAAAAAAAATTTCAAAAAAAAATTTTAAAAAAATTACAAAAAAAATAAAAAAAAAATTAAAAAAAAAATAAAAAAAAAATTGAAAAAAAATTTAAAAAAGAATTGAAAAAAAAAATTCGAAAAAAAAATTTCGAAAAAAAAATTTTCAAAAAAAAAAAATAAAAAAAAAAATTCAAAAAAAATTCCAAAAAAATTTTCGAAAAAAAAATTTAAAAAAAAAATTTTTCAAAAAAAAATTTTAAAAAAATTTAAAAAAAAAATTTAAAAAAAAATTACAAAAAAAAAATAAAAAAAAAAATTTAAAAAAAATTTCAAAAAAATTTTCGAAAAAAAAATTTCAAAAAAAAAAATTTTAAAAAAAATTTCCAAAAAAAATTTAAAAAAATTTTCGAAAAAAAAAATAAAAAAAAAAATAAAAAAAAAATAACAAAAATAAATAAATAAAAAATTTAAAAAAAAAATTCGAAATTTCGAAAAAAAAAATTTCAAAAAAAATAATTTCGAAAAAAAAAAATTTAAAAAAAAAAATTTAAAAAAAAAATTTAAAAAAAATAATTTTTCAAAAAAAAATTTTAAAAAAATAAAAAAAAAAAAAAAAAAAAAAAATAACAAAAATAAATAAAAAAAAAATTTAAAAAAAAAAATAGAAATTTCGAAAAAAAAAATTTCAAAAAAATAATTTCGAAAAAAAAAAATTTAAAAAAAAAAAATTTTAAAAAAAAAATTGAAAAAAAAAATTTTTAAAAAAAAATTTTTAAAAAAATAAAATAAAAATTCAAAAAAAAATTCCGAAAAAAAAAAAAAAAAAAATTTCAAAAAAAAATTAAAAAAAAATTACAAAAAAAATTCAAAAAAAAAAATTAAAAAAAAAAAATTGAAAAAAAAAAATTTTCAAAAAAAAATTTAAAAAAAATTAAAAAAAAAATTTAAAAAAAATTACAAAAAAAAATTTAAAAAAAATTTCAAAAAAATTTTCGAAAAAAAAAAAATTTCAAAAATAAAAATTTAAAAAAAAAAAATTTTTAAAAAAATTTCCAAAAAAAATTTAAAAAAATTTTCGAAAAAAAAAATAAAAAAAAAAAAATAAAAAAAAAAATAACAAAAATAAATTTTAAAAAAAATTTAAAAAAAAAATTCGAAATTTCGAAAAAAAAAAATTTCAAAAAAAATAATTTCGAAAAAAAAAAATTTCAAAAAAAAAAATTAAAAAAAAAAAATTGAAAACAAAAATTTTTCAAAAAAAAAATTTTGAAAAAATAAAAAAAAAATTCAAAAAAAAATTCCGAAAAAAAAAAAAAATTTTCAAAAAAAAATTTAAAAAAAATTACAAAAAAAATTCAAAAAAAAAAATTTCAAAAAAAAAAATTTAAAAAAAAAATTGAAAAAAAAATTCGAAAAAAAATTCGAAAAAAAATTTAAAAAATAAAAAAAAAATTAAAAAAAAAATTTGAAAAAAAATTCGAAAAAAAATTTAAAAAATAAAAAAAAAATTTTAAAAAAAATTTAAAAAAGAATTGAAAAAAAAAAAAAATTTCAAAAAAAAATTAAAAAAAAAAATTGAAAAAAAAATTCGAAAAAAAATTCGAAAAAAAATTTAAAAAATAAAAAAAAAATTTAAAAAAAAATTTGAAAAAAAATTCGAAAAAAAATTTAAAAAATAAAAAAAAAATTAAAAAAAAAATTAAAAAAAAAATTTAAAAAAGAATTGAAAAAAAAATTCAAAAAAAAATTCCGAAAAAAAAAAAAAAAAAAAAATTTCAAAAAAAAATTTAAAAAAAATTACAAAAAAAATTCAAAAAAAATTTTCGAAAAAAAAAATTAAAAAAAAAAATTTTTCAAAAAAAAATTTTAAAAAAATTAAAAAAAAAATTACAAAAAAAAATTAAAAAAAAAAAATTTAAAAAAAATTTCAAAAAAGTTTTCGAAAAAAAAAATTTTAAAAAAATTTCAAAAAAGTTTTCGAAAAAAAAAATTTCAAAAAAATTACAAATGAAATAAAAAAAAAATTAAAAAAAAAAATAAAAAAAAAAAAATTGAAAAAAAATTTTAAAAAAAATTCCAAAAAAATTTTCGAAAAAAAAAATTTCAAAAAAAAAAATTTCAAAAAAAAAATTTTAAAAAAAATTTCCAAAAAAAATTTTAAAAAATTTTCGAAAAAAAAAATTTTAAAAAATATTAAAAAAAAAATTTAAAAAAAATTTAAAAAAAATTTAAAAAAATAAAAAAAAAATTTAAAAAAAATTTAAAAAAAAATTAAAAAAAAAAAATTTTCAAAAAAAAATTAAAAAAAATTACAAAAAAAAAATTTAAAAAAAATAAAAAAAAAATTAAAAAAAAAATTTTCAAAAAAAAATTTAAAAAAATTACAAAAAAAAAATTTAAAAAAAATAAAAAAAAAATAAAAAAAAATAAAAAAAAAATTTAAAAAAAATTAAAAAAAAAATTTAAAAAAAAAAAATTCAAAAAAAAAATTCAAAAAAAAAAATTGAAAAAAAAAATTCGAAAAAAAATTTCGAAAAAAAATTTAAAAAAAATAACAAAAAAAAAATTAAAAAAAAATTTTTAAAAAAATTTAAAAAAAAATTTTAAAAAAATTTTTAAAAAAATTAAAAAAAAAAAAATTAAAAAAAATTACAAAAAAAAATAAAAAAAAATAAAAAAAAAATTCAAAAAAAAAATTAAAAAAAAAAAATTTCAAAAAAATTTTAAAAAAATTACAAAAAAAAAAATTAAAAAAAAAAATTTCAAAAAAAATTTCAAAAAAATTTCAAAACATTTTTTTTAAAATTTTCAAAAAAAATTTAAAAAATAAAAAAAAAAATTTCAAAAAAATTTTCGAAAAAAAAATTTCAAAAAAAAATTTTAAAAAAATTACAAAAAAAATAAAAAAAAAATTAAAAAAAAAATAAAAAAAAAAATTGAAAAAAAATTTAAAAAAGAATTGAAAAAAAAAATTCGAAAAAAAAATTTCGAAAAAAAAATTTTCAAAAAAAAAAATAAAAAAAAAAATTCAAAAAAAATTCCAAAAAAATTTTCGAAAAAAAAATTTAAAAAAAAAATTTTTCAAAAAAAAATTTTTCAAAAAAAAATTTTAAAAAAATTTAAAAAAAAAATTTAAAAAAAATTACATAAAAAAAAATAAAAAAAAAAATTTAAAAAAATTTTCGAAAAAAAAATTTCAAAAAAAAAAATTTTAAAAAAAATTTCCAAAAAAAATTTAAAAAAATTTTCGAAAAAAAAAATAAAAAAAAAATAAAAAAAAAATAACAAAAATAAATAAATAAAAAATTTAAAAAAAAAATTCGAAATTTCGAAAAAAAAAATTTCAAAAAAAATAATTTCGAAAAAAAAAATTTAAAAAAAAAAATTTAAAAAAAAAATTTAAAAAAAATAATTTTTCAAAAAAAATTTTTAAAAAAATAAAAAAAAAAAAAAAAAAAAAATAACAAAAATAAATAAAAAAAAAATTAAAAAAAAAAATAGAAATTTCGAAAAAAAAAATTTCAAAAAAATAATTTCGAAAAAAAAAAATTTAAAAAAAAAAAATTTTAAAAAAAAAATTGAAAAAAAAAATTTTAAAAAAAAATTTTTAAAAAAATAAAATAAAAATTCAAAAAAAAATTCCGAAAAAAAAAAAAAAAAAAAATTTCAAAAAAAAATTTAAAAAAAATTACAAAAAAAATTCAAAAAAAAAATTTCAAAAAAAAAAATTTTAAAAAAAAATTGAAAAAAAAAATTCGAAAAAAAATTCGAAAAAAAATTCGAAAAAAAAATTTCAAAAAAAATTTTCAAAAAAAAAATTACAAAAAAAAATAAAAAAAAAATAAAAAAAAATTTAAAAAAGAATTGAAAAAAAAAATTCGAAAAAAAAATTTTCAAAAAAAAAAATAAAAAAAAAAATTCAAAAAAAATTCCAAAAAAATTTTCGAAAAAAAAAATTAAAAAAAAAAATTTTTCAAAAAAAAATTTAAAAAAAATTTAAAAAAAAATTACAAAAAAAAAATTAAAAAAAAAAATTTAAAAAAAATTTCAAAAAAGTTTTCGAAAAAAAAAAATTTCAAAAAAATTACAAAAAAATTTTCGAAAAAAAAATTAAAAAAAAAAATTTTTCAAAAAAAAATTTAAAAAAAATTTAAAAAAAAATTTAAAAAAAATTACAAAAAAAAAATAAAAAAAAAAATTTAAAAAAAAAATTCAAAAAAAAATTTAAAAAAAAAAAATTCAAAAAAAATTTTAAAAAAATTACAAAAAAAAAAAATTTAAAAAAAATTCAAAAAAAATTTCGAAAAAAAAATTTAAAAAAAAATAAAAAAAAAAAAATTGAAAAAAAATTTAAAAAAGAATTGAAAAAAAAATTCGAAAAAAAAATTTCGAAAAAAAAATTTTCAAAAAAAAAAAATAAAAAAAAAATTAAAAAAAAATAACAAAAAAAAATAAAAAAAAAATTTAAAAAAAAAAATTTAAAAAAAATTTCAAAAAAAAATTTCAAAAAAAAATTTTTAAAAAAATTTTAAAAAAAAATTAAAAAAAAAAATTTAAAAAAAAATTAAAAAAAAAAAATTCAAAAAAAAATTTAAAAAAAATTACAAAAAAAAAATTAAAAAAATAATTTAAAAAAATTTCAAAAAAATTTTCGAAAAAAAAAATTCAAAAAAAAAATTTAAAAAAAAAATTAAAAAAAAAAATAAAAAAAAATAACAAAAATAAATAAAAAAAAATTTAAAAAAAAAATTCGAAAAAAAAAATTTCAAAAAAAATAATTTCGAAAAAAAAAAATTTCAAAAAAAAAAATTTTAAAAAAAAAATTGAAAAAAAAAATTTTTCAAAAAAAAATTTTAAAAAAATAAAATAAAAATTCAAAAAAAAATTCCGAAAAAAAAAAAAAAAAAATTTTCAAAAAAAAATTTTAAAAAAATTACAAAAAAATTCAAAAAAAAAATTTCAAAAAAAAAAATTTAAAAAAAAAATTGAAAAAAAAAATTCGAAAAAAAATTCGAAAAAAAATTTCGAAAAAAAAATTTCAAAAAAAATTTTTCAAAAAAATAATTTTAAAAAAATTCAAAAAAAAATTTAAAAAAAAATTTAAAAAAAAAATAAAAAAAAAAAATTGAAAAAAAATTCCAAAAAAATTTTCGAAAAAAAAAATTAAAAAAAAAAATTTTTCAAAAAAAAATTTTAAAAAAATAAAAAAAAAAATTACAAAAAAAAAATTAAAAAAAAAAATTTAAAAAAAATTTCAAAAAAGTTTTCGAAAAAAAAAATTTCAAAAAAATTACAAAAAAATTTTCGAAAAAAAAATTTAAAAAAAAAATTTTTCAAAAAAAAATTTTAAAAAAATTTAAAAAAAAATTTAAAAAAAATTACAAAAAAAAATAAAAAAAAAAATTAAAAAAAAAAATTCAAAAAAAAATTTAAAAAAAAAAAATTAAAAAAAAATTTTAAAAAAATTACAAAAAAAAATAATTTAAAAAAAATTCAAAAAAAATTTCGAAAAAAAAATTTAAAAAAAAATAAAAAAAAAAAATTGAAAAAAATTTAAAAAAGAATTGAAAAAAAAAATTCGAAAAAACAATTTCGAAAAAAAAATTTTCAAAAAAAAAAATAAAAAAAAAATTTAAAAAAAAAATAACAAAAAAGAATAAAAAAAAAAATTTAAAAAAAAAAATTTAAAAAAAATTTTTAAAAAAAATTTCAAAAAAAAATTTTTAAAAAAATTTTAAAAAAAAATTAAAAAAAAAATTTAAAAAAAAATTTAAAAAAAAAAATTCAAAAAAAAATTTAAAAAAAATTACAAAAAAAAAATTAAAAAAATAATTTAAAAAAATTTCAAAAAAATTTTCGGAAAAAAAAATTCAAAAAAAAAATTTAAAAAAAAAATTAAAAAAAAAAATAAAAAAAAATAACAAAAATAAATAAAAAAAAAATTTAAAAAAAAAATTCGAAAAAAAAAATTTCAAAAAAAATAATTTCGAAAAAAAAAAATTTCAAAAAAAAAAATTTAAAAAAAAAATTGAAAAAAAAAATTTTTCAAAAAAAAATTTTAAAAAAATAAAATAAAAATTCAAAAAAAAATTCCGAAAAAAAAAAAAAAAAAAAATTTTCAAAAAAAAATTTTTAAAAAATTACAAAAAAATTCAAAAAAAAAATTTCAAAAAAAAAAATTTAAAAAAAAAATTGAAAAAAAAATTCGAAAAAAAATTCGAAAAAAAATTTCGAAAAAAAAATTTCAAAAAAAATTTTCAAAAAAAAAATTAAAAAAAATTACAAAAAAAAATAAAAAAAAATTTAAAAAAAAATTTAAAAAAGAATTGAAAAAAAAAATTCGAAAAAAAATTTAAAAAAAAAATTAAAAAAAAAAAATTCAAAAAAAAATTTAAAAAAAATTACAAAAAAAAATTAAAAAAATTATTTAAGAAAATTTCAAAAAAAAATTCGGAAAAAAAAATTCAAAAAAAAAATTTAAAAAAAAAATAACAAAAAAAAAATAAAAAAAAAATTAAAAAAAAAAAATTTAAAAAAAATTAAAAAAAAAATTTCAAAAAAAAATTTTTAAAAAAATTTAAAAAAAAAATTTAAAAAAAAATTTAAAAAAAAATTCAAAAAAAAAAAATTCAAAAAAAAATTAAAAAAATAATTTAAAAAAATTTCAAAAAAATTTTCGGAAAAAAAAATTTCAAAAAAAAAATTAAAAAAAAATAAAAAAAAAAAAAATTTTTTTTTAAATTTAAAAAAAAATTAAAAAAAAAATTTCAAAAAATTTTTTTAAAAAAATAACAAAAAAAAAATTTAAAAAAAATTTTAAAAAAAATTAAAAAAAAAATTAAAAAAAAAAATAAAAAAAAAATAAAAAAAAATAAAAAAAAAATTTAAAAAAAAATTTAAAAAAAATTTAAAAAAATAACAAAAAAAAAATTTAAAAAAAATTAAAAAAAAAATTAAAAAAAAAATTTTCAAAAAAAAATTTAAAAAAATTACAAAAAAAAAATAAAAAAAAAATAAAAAAAAAATAAAAAAAAATAAAAAAAAAATTTAAAAAAAATTGAAAAAAAAATTTTAAAAAAAATTTCAAAAAAATTTCAAAAAATTTCAAAAAATTTTTTTTAAAATTTTCAAAAAAAAAATTTAAAAAATGAAAAAAAAAATTTCAAAAAAATTTTCGAAAAAAAAAATTTCAAAAAAAAATTAAAAAAAAAATCCAAAAAAAAAAAATTGAAAAAAAAAATTCGAAAAAAAAAATTAAAAAAAAAAAATTTCAAAAAAAAATTAA
>OX101815.2:36840341-36842841 GCA_944452925.2 Chrysolina oricalcia | reverse complement strand
AAAAAAAAAAATTGAAAAAAAATTTAAAAAAGAATTGAAAAAAAAAATTCGAAAAAAAAATTTCGAAAAAAAAATTTTCAAAAAAAAAAATAAAAAAAAAAATTCAAAAAAAATTCAAAAAAAATTCCAAAAAAATTTTCGAAAAAAAAATTTAAAAAAAAATTTTTCAAAAAAAAATTTAAAAAAAATTTAAAAAAAAATTTAAAAAAAATTACAAAAAAAAATAAAAAAAAAAAATTTAAAAAAAATTTCAAAAAAATTTTCGAAAAAAAAAATTTCAAAAAAAAAAATTTCAAAAAAAAAAATTTTAAAAAAAATTTCCAAAAAAAATTTAAAAAAATTTTCGAAAAAAAAAATAAAAAAATAAAAAAAAAATAAAAATAAATAAAAAAAAATTTAAAAAAAAAATTAGAAATTTCGAAAAAAAAATTTCAAAAAAATAATTTCGAAAAAAAAAAATTAAAAAAAAAAAAATTTTAAAAAAAAAATTGAAAAAAAAAAATTTTCAAAAAAAAATTTTAAAAAAATAAAATAAAAATTAAAAAAAAATTCCGAAGAAAAAAAAAAAAAAAAAAAAATTTTCAAAAAAAAATTTAAAAAAAATTACAAAAAAAATTCAAAAAAAAAAATTTCAAAAAAAAAAATTAAAAAAAAAAATTGAAAAAAAAAATTCGAAAAAAAATTCCAAAAAAATTTTCGAAAAAAAAAATTAAAAAAAAAAATTTTTCAAAAAAAAATTTAAAAAAAATTAAAAAAAAAATTACAAAAAAAAAATTAAAAAAAAAAATTTTTCAAAAAAAAATTTAAAAAAAATTAAAAAAAAAATTACAAAAAAAAAATTAAAAAAAAAAAAATTTAAAAAAAATTTCAAAAAAGTTTTCGAAAAAAAAAATTTCAAAAAAATTACAAAAAAATTTTCGAAAAAAAAATTTAAAAAAAAATTTTTTCAAAAAAAAATTTAAAAAAAAATTTAAAAAAAATTACAAAAAAAAAAATAAAAAAAAAAATTTAAAAAAAATTTCAAAAAAATTTTCGAAAAAAAAATTTCGAAAAAAAAATTTTCAAAAAAAAAAATTAAAAAAAAAATTCCAAAAAAATTTCCAAAAAAAAAATTTAAAAAAAAAATTTTTCAAAAAAAAATTAAAAAAAAATTTAAAAAAAAATTTAAAAAAAATTACAAAAAAAAATTTAAAAAAAATTTCAAAAAAATTTTCGAAAAAAAAAATTTCAAAAAAAAAAATTTCAAAAAAAAAAATTTTAAAAAAAATTTCCAAAAAAAATTTAAAAAAATTTTCGAAAAAAAATAAAAAAAAAAAATAAAAAAAAAAATAACAAAAATAAATAAAAAAAAAATTTAAAAAAAAAATTCGAAATTTCGAAAAAAAAAATTTCAAAAAAAATAATTTCGAAAAAAAAAAATTTCAAAAAAAAAAATTAAAAAAAAAAAATTGAAAAAAAAAATTTTTCAAAAAAAAATTTTGAAAAAATAAAAAAAAAATTCAAAAAAAAATTCCGAAAAAAAAAAAAAAAAAAATTTCAAAAAAAAATTTAAAAAAAATTACAAAAAAAATTCAAAAAAAAAAATTTCAAAAAAAAAAATTTAAAAAAAAAATTGAAAAAAAAATTCGAAAAAAAATTAAAAAAATAAAAAAAAAATTAAAAAAAAATTTAAAAAAGAATTGAAAAAAAAATTCGAAAAAAAAATTTTCAAAAAAAAAATAAAAAAAAAAATTCAAAAAAAATTCCAAAAAAATTTCAAAAAAAAAAATTTCAAAAAAAAAAATTTAAAAAAAAAATTGAAAAAAAAAATTCGAAAAAAAATTTAAAAAATAAAAAAAAAATTTAAAAAAAAATTTTAAAAAGAATTGAAAAAAAAAAAAAAAAATTCAAAAAAAAATTTTAAAAAAATTTAAAAAATAAAAAAAAATAAAAAAAAAATTTAAAAAAGAATTGAAAAAAAAAATTCAAAAAAAAATTCCGAAAAAAAAAAAAAAAAAAAATTTTCAAAAAAAAATTTAAAAAAAATTACAAAAAAAATTCAAAAAAAAAAATTTCAAAAAAAAAAATTTAAAAAAAATTAAAAAAAAATTTTAAAAAAAAATTTCAAAAAAAAATTTAAAAAAAATAACAAAAAAAAATTTAAAAAAAATTTTAAAAAAAATTTTAAAAAAAATTTTGAAAAAATTTTTAAAAAAATTTTCAAAAAAAAAATTTAAAAAAATTACAAAAAAAAATAAAAAAAAATAAAAAAAAAATTCAAAAAAAAAAATTAAAAAAAAAAAATTTCAAAAAATTTAAAAAAAATTACAAAAAAAAAAATTAAAAAAAAATTTCAAAAAAAAATTCAAAAAAATTTCAAAAAATTTTTTTTAAAATTTTCAAAAAAAAATTTAAAAAATAAAAAAAAAAATTTCAAAAAAATTTTCGAAAAAAAAAATTTCAAAAAAAAATTTTAAAAAAATTACAAAAAAAATAAAAAAAAAAATAAAAAAAAAAATTG
>OX101815.2:36829141-36832641 GCA_944452925.2 Chrysolina oricalcia | reverse complement strand
AAAATTTCAAAAAAAAATTCAAAAAAATTTCAAAAAATTTTTTTAAAAATTTTCAAAAAAAAAATTTAAAAAATAAAAAAAAAAATTTAAAAAAGAATTGAAAAAAAAATTCGAAAAAAAAATTTTCAAAAAAAAAAATAAAAAAAAAAAATTCAAAAAAAATTCCAAAAAAATTTTCGAAAAAAAAATTTAAAAAAAAAATTTTTCAAAAAAAATTTAAAAAAAATTAAAAAAAAAATTACAAAAAAAAAATTAAAAAAAAAAAATTTAAAAAAAATTTCAAAAAAGTTTTCGAAAAAAAAAATTTCAAAAAAAAATTTAAAAAAAATTACAGAAAAAATAAAAAAAAATAAAAAAAAAAAATAAAAAAAAAAAATTGAAAAAAAATTTAAAAAAGAATTGAAAAAAAAAATTCGAAAAAAAAATTTCGAAAAAAAAATTTTCAAAAAAAAAAATTAAAAAAAAATTTAAAAAAAAATAACAAAAAAAAAATTAAAAAAAAAATTAAAAAAAAAAAATTTAAAAAAAATTTTAAAAAAAATTTCAAAAAAAAATTTTTTAAAAAATTTATGAAAAAAAATTTAAAAAAAAATTTTAAAAAAAATTTAAAAAAAAAACATTTCAAAAAAAAATTTAAAAAAAATTACAAAAAAAAAATTTAAAAAAAAATTTCAAAAAAAATTTCAAAAAAATTTCAAAAATTTTTTTTTAAAATTTTCAAAAAAAAAATTTAAAAAATAAAAAAAAAATTTAAAAAAAAATTTAAAAAAGAATTGAAAAAAAAATTCGAAAAAAAAATTTTCAAAAAAAAAAATAAAAAAAAAAATTTAAAAAAAATTCCAAAAAAATTTTCGAAAAAAAAAATTAAAAAAAAAATTTTTCAAAAAAAAAATTAAAAAAAAAATTACAAAAAAAAAATTTAAAAAAAAAATTTAAAAAAAATTTCAAAAAAGTTTTCGAAAAAAAAAATTTAAAAAAAATTTCAAAAAAGTTTTCGAAAAAAAAAAATTTAAAAAAAATTTCAAAAAAATTTTCGAAAAAAAAATTTTCAAAAAAAAATTAAAAAAAAATTTAAAAAAAAATTACAAAAAAAAAATTTAAAAAAAAAATTTAAAAAAAATTTCAAAAAAGTTTTCGAAAAAAAAAATTTCAAAAAAATTACAAATGAAATAAAAAAAAAATTAAAAAAAAAATAAAAAATAAAAAATTGAAAAAAAATTTAAAAAAGAATTGAAAAAAAAAATTTCGAAAAAAAAATTTTCAAAAAATAAAATAAAAATTCAAAAAAAATTTAAAAAAAATTACAAAAAAAAAAATTTAAAAAAAAATTTCAAAAAAAATTTCAAAAAAATTTCAAAAATTTTTTTTTAAAATTTTCAAAAAAAAAATTTAAAAAATAAAAAAAAAATTTAAAAAAAAATTTAAAAAAGAATTGAAAAAAAAATTCGAAAAAAAAATTTTCAAAAAAAAAAATAAAAAAAAAAATTTAAAAAAAATTCCAAAAAAATTTTCGAAAAAAAAAATTAAAAAAAAAATTTTTCAAAAAAAAAATTAAAAAAAAAATTACAAAAAAAAAATTTAAAAAAAAAATTTAAAAAAAATTTCAAAAAAGTTTTCGAAAAAAAAAATTTAAAAAAAATTTCAAAAAAGTTTTCGAAAAAAAAAAATTTAAAAAAAATTTCAAAAAAATTTTCGAAAAAAAAAATTTAAAAAAAAAAATTTTCAAAAAAAAATTTAAAAAAAATTTAAAAAAAAATTACAAAAAAAAAATTTAAAAAAAAAATTTAAAAAAAATTTCAAAAAAGTTTTCGAAAAAAAAAATTTCAAAAAAATTACAAATGAAATAAAAAAAAAATTAAAAAAAAAATAAAAAATAAAAAATTGAAAAAAAATTTAAAAAAGAATTGAAAAAAAAAATTTCGAAAAAAAAATTTTCAAAAAATAAAATAAAAATTCAAAAAAAAATTCCGAAAGAAAAAAAAAAAAAAATTTTCAAAAAAAAATTTAAAAAAAATTACAAAAAAAATTCAAAAAAAAAAATTTCAAAAAAAAAAATTTAAAAAAAAAATTGAAAAAAAAAATTCGAAAAAAAATTCGAAAAAAAATTCGAAAAAAAAATTTCAAAAAAAATTTTCAAAAAAAAAATTACAAAAAAAAAATAAAAAAAAAATAAAAAAAAATTTAAAAAAGAAGTGAAAAAAAAAATTCGAAAAAAAAATTTTCAAAAAAAAAAAATAAAAAAAAAAATTCAAAAAAAATTCCAAAAAAATTTTCGAAAAAAAAAATTAAAAAAAAAAATTTTTCAAAAAAAAATTTAAAAAAAATTAAAAAAAAAATTACAAAAAAAAATTTAAAAAAAAAATTTAAAAAAAATTTCAAAAAAGTTTTCGAAAAAAAAAATTTCAAAAAAATTACAAAAAAATTTTCGAAAAAAAAATTAAAAAAAAAAATTTTTCAAATAAAAATTAAAAAAAAATTAAAAAAAAAATTTAAAAAAAATTACAAAAAAAAAATAAAAAAAAAATTTAAAAAAAAAATTCAAAAAAAAATTTAAAAAAAAAAAATTCAAAAAAAATTTTAAAAAAATTACAAAAAAAAAATAATTTAAAAAAAATTCAAAAAAAATTTCGAAAAAAAAATTTTCAAAAAAAAAAATAAAAAAAAAATTTAAAAAAAAAATAACAAAAAAAAAATAAAAAAAAAAATTAAAAAAAAAAAATTTAAAAAAAATTTTAAAAAAAAATTTCAAAAAAAAATTTTTAAAAAAATTTAAAAAAAAAATTAAAAAAAAAATTTGAAAAAAATTTAAAAAAAAAAATTCAAAAAAAAATTTAAAAAAAATTACAAAAAAAAAATTAAAAAAATAATTTAAAAAAATTTCAAAAAAATTTTCGAAAAAAAAAATTCAAAAAAAAATTTTAAAAAAAAATAAAAAAAAAAAAATAAAAAAAATAACAAAAATAAATAAAAAAAAAATTTAAAAAAAAAATTCGAAAAAAAAAATTTCAAAAAAAATAATTTCGAAAAAAAAAAATTTCAAAAAAAAAAATTTCAAAAAAAAAATTGAAAAAAAAAATTTTTCAAAAAAAAATTTTAAAAAAATAAAATAAAAATTCAAAAAAAAATTCCGAAAAAAAAAAAAAAAAAATTTTCAAAAAAAAATTTTAAAAAAATTACAAAAAAATTCAAAAAAAAAATTTCAAAAAAAAAAATTTAAAAAAAAAATTGAAAAAAAAAATTCGAAAAAAAATTCGAAAAAAAATTTCGAAAAAAAAATTTCAAAAAAAATTTTTCAAAAAAATAATTTAAAAAAAATTCAAAAAAAATTTTAAAAAAAAATTAAAAAAAAAATAAAAAAAAAAAATTGAAAAAAAATTCCAAAAAAATTTTCGAAAAAAAAAATTAAAAAAAAAAATTTTTCAAAAAAAAATTTAAAAAAAATTAAAAAAAAAATTACAAAAAAAAAATTTAAAAAAAAAATTTAAAAAAAATTTCAAAAA
>OX101815.2:36809141-36811641 GCA_944452925.2 Chrysolina oricalcia | reverse complement strand
AATAAAAAAAAAATTTAAAAAAAAAATAACAAAAAAAAAATAAAAAAAAAAATTAAAAAAAAAAAATTTAAAAAAAATTTTAAAAAAAAATTTCAAAAAAAAATTTTTAAAAAAATTTAAAAAAAAAATTAAAAAAAAAATTTGAAAAAAATTTAAAAAAAAAAATTCAAAAAAAAATTTAAAAAAAATTACAAAAAAAAAATTAAAAAAATAATTTAAAAAAATTTCAAAAAAATTTTCGAAAAAAAAAATTCAAAAAAAAATTTTAAAAAAAAATTAAAAAAAAAAAATAAAAAAAATAACAAAAATAAATAAAAAAAAAATTTAAAAAAAAAATTCGAAAAAAAAAATTTCAAAAAAAATAATTTCGAAAAAAAAAAATTTCAAAAAAAAAAATTTCAAAAAAAAAATTGAAAAAAAAAATTTTTCAAAAAAAAATTTTAAAAAAATAAAATAAAAATTCAAAAAAAAATTCCGAAAAAAAAAAAAAAAAAATTTTCAAAAAAAAATTTTAAAAAAATTACAAAAAAATTCAAAAAAAAAATTTCAAAAAAAAAAATTTAAAAAAAAAATTGAAAAAAAAAATTCGAAAAAAAATTCGAAAAAAAATTTCGAAAAAAAAATTTCAAAAAAAATTTTTCAAAAAAATAATTTAAAAAAAATTCAAAAAAAATTTTAAAAAAAAATTAAAAAAAAAATAAAAAAAAAAAATTGAAAAAAAATTCCAAAAAAATTTTCGAAAAAAAAAATTAAAAAAAAAAATTTTTCAAAAAAAAATTTAAAAAAAATTAAAAAAAAAATTACAAAAAAAAAATTTAAAAAAAAAATTTAAAAAAAATTTCAAAAAAGTTTTCGAAAAAAAAAATTTCAAAAAAATTACAAAAAAATTTTCGAAAAAAAAATTTAAAAAAAAATTTTTCAAAAAAAAATTTAAAAAAAATTTTAAAAAAAATTTAAAAAAAATTACAAAAAAAAAATAAAAAAAAAAATTTAAAAAAAAAATTCAAAAAAAAATTAAAAAAAAAAAAATTCAAAAAAAATTTTATAAAAAATTACAAAAAAAAAATAATTTAAAAAAAATTCAAAAAAAATTTCGAAAAAAAAATTTAAAAAAAAATAAAAAAAAAAAAATTGAAAAAAAATTTAAAAAAGAATTGAAAAAAAAAATTCGAAAAAAAAATTTCGAAAAAAAAATTTTCAAAAAAAAAAAAATAAAAAAAAAATTAAAAAAAAAAATAACAAAAAAAAATAAAAAAAAAAATTTAAAAAAAAAAATTTAAAAAAAATTTTAAAAAAAAATTTCAAAAAAAAATTTTTAAAAAAATTTTTAAAAAAAATTAAAAAAAAAATTTAAAAAAAAATTTAAAAAAAAAAATTCAAAAAAAAATTTAAAAAAAATTACAAAAAAAAAATTAAAAAAATAATTTAAAAAAATTTCAAAAAAATTTTCGGAAAAAAAAATTCAAAAAAAAAATTAAAAAAAAAAATTAAAAAAAAAATAAAAAAAAATAACAAAAATAAATAAAAAAAAAATGTTAAAAAAAAATTCGAAAAAAAAAATTTCAAAAAAAATAATTTCGAAAAAAAAAAATTTCAAAAAAAAAATTTTAAAAAAAAAATTGAAAAAAAAAATTTTTCAAAAAAAAATTTTAAAAAAATAAAATAAAAATTCAAAAAAAAATTCCGAAAAAAAAAAAAAAAAAAAAATTTTCAAAAAAAAATTTTTAAAAAATTACAAAAAAAATTCAAAAAAAAAATTTCAAAAAAAAAAATTTAAAAAAAAAATTGAAAAAAAAAATTCGAAAAAAAATTTTCAAAAAAAAAATTAAAAAAAATTACAAAAAAAAATAAAAAAAAAAATAAAAAAAAATTTAAAAAAGAATTGAAAAAAAAAATTCGAAAAAAAAATTTTCAAAAAAAAAAATAAAAAAAAAAAAAATTCAAAAAAAATTCCAAAAAAATTTTCGAAAAAAAAAATTTAAAAAAAAAATTTTTCAAAAAAAAATTTCAAAAAAATTCAAAAAAAAATTACAAAAAAAAAATTAAAAAAAAAAATTTAAAAAAAATTTCAACAAAGTTTTCGAAAAAAAAAATTTCAAAAAAATTACAAAAAAATTTTCGAAAAAAAAATTTAAAAAAAAAATTTTTCAAAAAAAAATTTAAAAAAAATTTTAAAAAAAATTTAAAAAAAAATACAAAAAAAAAATAAAAAAAAATTTAAAAAAAATTTCAAAAAAATTTTCGAAAAAAAAATTTCGAAAAAAAAATTTTCAAAAAAAAAAATTCCAAAAAAATTTTCGAAAAAAAAATTAAAAAAAAAATTTTTCAAAAAAATAATTTAAAAAAATTCAAAAAAAATTTTAAAAAAAAATTTAAAAAAAAATAAAAAAAAAAATTGAAAAAAAATTTAAAAAAGAATTGAAAAAAAAAATTCGAAAAAAAAATTTCGAAAAAAAAATTTTCAAAAAAAAAAATTAAAAAAAAATAACAAAAAAAAAAA
>OX101815.2:36794141-36796641 GCA_944452925.2 Chrysolina oricalcia | reverse complement strand
AAATAAAAATTCAAAAAAAAATTCCGAAAAAAAAAAAAAAAAAATTTTCAAAAAAAAATTTTAAAAAAATTACAAAAAAATTCAAAAAAAAAATTTCAAAAAAAAAAATTTAAAAAAAAAATTGAAAAAAAAAATTCGAAAAAAAATTCGAAAAAAAATTTCGAAAAAAAAATTTCAAAAAAAATTTTTCAAAAAAATAATTTAAAAAAAATTCAAAAAAAATTTTAAAAAAAAATTTAAAAAAAAATAAAAAAAAAAAATTGAAAAAAAATTCCAAAAAAATTTTCGAAAAAAAAAATTAAAAAAAAAAATTTTTCAAAAAAAAATTTAAAAAAAATTAAAAAAAAAATTACAAAAAAAAAATTTAAAAAAAAAATTTAAAAAAAATTTCAAAAAAGTTTTCGAAAAAAAAAATTTCAAAAAAATTACAAAAAAATTTTCGAAAAAAAAATTTAAAAAAAAATTTTTCAAAAAAAAATTTAAAAAAAATTTTAAAAAAAATTTAAAAAAAATTACAAAAAAAAAATAAAAAAAAAAATTTAAAAAAAAAATTCAAAAAAAAATTTAAAAAAAAAAAATTCAAAAAAAATTTTATAAAAAATTACAAAAAAAAAATAATTTAAAAAAAATTCAAAAAAAATTTCGAAAAAAAAATTTAAAAAAAAATAAAAAAAAAAAATTGAAAAAAAATTTAAAAAAGAATTGAAAAAAAAAATTCGAAAAAAAAATTTCGAAAAAAAAATTTTCAAAAAAAAAAAAATAAAAAAAAAATTTAAAAAAAAAATAACAAAAAAAAATAAAAAAAAAAATTTAAAAAAAAAAATTTAAAAAAAATTTTAAAAAAAAATTTCAAAAAAAAATTTTTAAAAAAATTTTTAAAAAAAATTAAAAAAAAAATTTAAAAAAAAATTTAAAAAAAAAAATTCAAAAAAAAATTTAAAAAAAATTACAAAAAAAAAATTAAAAAAATAATTTAAAAAAATTTCAAAAAAATTTTCGGAAAAAAAAATTCAAAAAAAAAATTAAAAAAAAAAATTAAAAAAAAAATAAAAAAAAATAACAAAAATAAATAAAAAAAAAATGTTAAAAAAAAATTCGAAAAAAAAAATTTCAAAAAAAATAATTTCGAAAAAAAAAAATTTCAAAAAAAAAATTTAAAAAAAAAAATTGAAAAAAAAAATTTTTCAAAAAAAAATTTTAAAAAAATAAAATAAAAATTCAAAAAAAAATTCCGAAAAAAAAAAAAAAAAAAAAATTTTCAAAAAAAAATTTTTAAAAAATTACAAAAAAAATTCAAAAAAAAAATTTCAAAAAAAAAAATTTAAAAAAAAAATTGAAAAAAAAAATTCGAAAAAAAATTTTCAAAAAAAAAATTAAAAAAAATTACAAAAAAAAATAAAAAAAAAAATAAAAAAAAATTTAAAAAAGAATTGAAAAAAAAAATTCGAAAAAAAAATTTTCAAAAAAAAAAATAAAAAAAAAAAAAATTCAAAAAAAATTCCAAAAAAATTTTCGAAAAAAAAAATTTAAAAAAAAAATTTTTCAAAAAAAAATTTCAAAAAAATTCAAAAAAAAATTACAAAAAAAAAATTAAAAAAAAAAATTTAAAAAAAATTTCAAAAAAGTTTTCGAAAAAAAAAATTTCAAAAAAATTACAAAAAAATTTTCGAAAAAAAAATTTAAAAAAAAAATTTTTCAAAAAAAAATTTAAAAAAAATTTTAAAAAAAATTTAAAAAAAAATACAAAAAAAAAATAAAAAAAAATTTAAAAAAAATTTCAAAAAAATTTTCGAAAAAAAAATTTCGAAAAAAAAATTTTCAAAAAAAAAAATTCCAAAAAAATTTTCGAAAAAAAAATTAAAAAAAAAATTTTTCAAAAAAATAATTTAAAAAAATTCAAAAAAAATTTTAAAAAAAAATTTAAAAAAAAATAAAAAAAAAAATTGAAAAAAAATTTAAAAAAGAATTGAAAAAAAAAATTCGAAAAAAAAATTTCGAAAAAAAAATTTTCAAAAAAAAAAATTAAAAAAAAATAACAAAAAAAAAAATAAAAAAAAAAATAAAAAAAAAAAAATTTAAAAAAAATTTTAAAAAAAAATTTCAAAAAAAAATTTTTAAAAAAATTAAAAAAAAAATTTAAAAAAAAATTTAAAAAAAAAAATTCAAAAAAAAATTTAAAAAAAAATTACAAAAAAAAATTTAAAAAAAAATTTCAAAAAAAATTTCAAAAAAATTTCAAAAAATTTTTTTTTAAATTTAAAAAAAAATTTTAAAAAAAAATTTCAAAAAAAAATTTTAAAAAAATAACAAAAAAAAAATTAAAAAAAAATTTAAAAAAAAATTAAAAAAAAAATTTTCAAAAAAAAATTTAAAAAAATTACAAAAAAAAAATTAAAAAAAAATAAAAAAAAATAAAAAAAAATAAAAAAAAAATTTAAAAAAAATTTAAAAAAAAATAAAAAAAAATAAAAAAAAATAAAAAAAAATTTAAAAAAAAATT
>OX101815.2:36774141-36781641 GCA_944452925.2 Chrysolina oricalcia | reverse complement strand
AAATTTTTTTTTCGAATTTTTTTTTTCAATTCTTTTTTAAATTTTTTTTAAATTTTTTTTTGTTATTTTTTAATTTTTTTTTTTTTATTTAAAAAAAAAATTTTTGAAATTTTTTTTTTTATTTTTTTTTTTGAAAATTTTTTTTTCGAAATTTTTTTTTCGAATTTTTTTTTTCAATTCTTTTTTAAATTTTTTTTCAATTTTTTTTTTTTTATTTTTTTTTAAATTTTTTTTTTATTTCATTTGTAATTTTTTTGAAATTTTTTTTTTCGAAAACTTTTTTGAAATTTTTTTGAAATTTTTTTTTTTAATTTTTTTTTTGTAATTTTTTTTTTAATTTTTTTTAAATTTTTTTTTGAAAAATTTTTTTTTTAATTTTTTTTTTCGAAAATTTTTTTGGAATTTTTTTTAAATTTTTTTTTTTTATTTTTTTTTTTGAAATTTTTTTTTTCGAATTTTTTTTTTCAATTCTTTTTTAAATTTTTTTTTTAATTTTTTTTTTATTTTTTAAATTTTTTATTTGAAAATTTTAAAAAAAATTTTTTGAAATTTTTTTGAAATTTTTTTTGAAATTTTTTTTTAAATTTTTTTTTTGTAATTTTTTTTTAAATTTTTTTTTGAATTTTTTTTTTTTAATTTTTTTTAAAATTTTTTTTTTAATTTTTTTTTTAATTTTTTTAAAAATTTTTTTTTGAAATTTTTTTTAAAAATTTTTTTTAAATTTTTTTTTTTTAATTTTTTTTTTATTTTTTTTTTGTTATTTTTTTTTTTAATTTTTTTTTTATTTTTTTTTTGAAAATTTTTTTTTCGAAATTTTTTTTTCGAATTTTTTTTTTCAATTCTTTTCTAAATTTTTTTTCAATTTTTTTTTTTTTTTTTTTTTTTAATTTTTTTTGAAAATTTTAAAAAAAATTTTTTGAAATTTTTTTGAAATTTTTTTTAAAATTTTTTTTTTGAAATTTTTTTTTTTGAAATTTTTTTTTTCGAAAATTTTTTTGAAATTTTTTTTAAATTTTTTTTTTTTATTTTTTTTTTGTAATTTTTTTAAAAATTTTTTTTAAATTTTTTTTAAATTTTTTTTTGAAAAATTTTTTTTTTAAATTTTTTTTTCGAAAATTTTTTTGGAATTTTTTTTGAATTTTTTTTGAATTTTTTTTTTATTTTTTTTTTTGAAAATTTTTTTTTCGAAATTTTTTTTTCGAATTTTTTTTTTCAATTCTTTTTTAAATTTTTTTTCAATTTTTTTTTTTTATTTTTTTTTTTAATTTTTTTTTTATTTTTTTGGATTTTTTTTAAAATTTTTTTTTGAAATTTTTTTTTTCGAAAATTTTTTTGAAATTTTTTTTTTCATTTTTTAAATTTTTTTTTTGAAAATTTTTAAAAAAATTTTTTGAAATTTTTTTGAAATTTTTTTTGAAATTTTTTTTTTTAATTTTTTTTTTGTAATTTTTTTTAATTTTTTTTTGAAATTTTTTTTTTTTTATTTTTTTTTTCGAATTTTTTTTTTTAATTTTTTTTTTTGGATTTTTTTTTAAATTTTTTTTTGAAATTTTTTTTTTCGAAAATTTTTTTGAAATTTTTTTTTTCATTTTTTAAATTTTTTTTTTGAAAATTTTAAAAAAAAATTTCAAAAAAATTTCAAAAAATTTCAAAAATTTTTTTTTAAAATTTTCAAAAAAAAAATTTTAAAAATGAAAAAAAAAATTTCAAAAAAATTTTCGAAAAAAAAAATTTCAAAAAAAAATTTAAAAAAAAATCCAAAAAAAAAAATTAAAAAAAAAAATTCGAAAAAAAAAATTAAAAAAAAAAATTTCAAAAAAAAATTAAAAAAAATTACAAAAAAAAAATTAAAAAAAAAAATTTCAAAAAAAATTTCAAAAAAATTTCAAAAAATTTTTTTAAAAATTTTCAAAAAAAAAATTTAAAAAATGAAAAAAAAAATTTCATAAAAAAATTTTCGAAAAAAAAAATTTCAAAAAAAAATTTTAAAAAAAATCCAAAAAAATAAAAAAAAAATTAAAAAAAAAAATAAAAAAAAAAAAATTGAAAAAAAATTTAAAAAAGAATTGAAAAAAAAAATTCGAAAAAAAAATTTCGAAAAAAAAATTTTCAAAAAAAAAAATAAAAAAAAAATTCAAAAAAAATTCAAAAAAAATTCCAAAAAAATTTTCGAAAAAAAAATTTAAAAAAAAAATTTTTCAAAAAAAAATTTAAAAAAAATTTAAAAAAAAATTTTAAAAAAATTACAAAAAAAAAATAAAAAAAAAAAATTTAAAAAAAATTTCAAAAAAATTTTCGAAAAAAAAAATTTCAAAAAAAAAAATTTCAAAAAAAAAATTTCAAAAAAAAAATTTTAAAAAAAATTTAAAAAAAATTTCAAAAAAATTTTCGAAAAAAAAAATTTAAAAAAAAAAATTTTCAAAAAAAAATTAAAAAAAAATTTAAAAAAAAATTACAAAAAAAAAATTTAAAAAAAAAATTTAAAAAAAATTTCAAAAAAGTTTTCGAAAAAAAAAATTTCAAAAAAATTACAAATGAAATAAAAAAAAAATTAAAAAAAAAATAAAAAATAAAAAATTGAAAAAAAATTTAAAAAAGAATTGAAAAAAAAAATTTCGAAAAAAAAATTTTCAAAAAATAAAATAAAAATTCAAAAAAAATTTAAAAAAAATTACAAAAAAAAAAATTTAAAAAAAAATTTCAAAAAAAATTTCAAAAAAATTTCAAAAATTTTTTTTTAAAATTTTCAAAAAAAAAATTTAAAAAATAAAAAAAAAATTTAAAAAAAAATTTAAAAAAGAATTGAAAAAAAAATTCGAAAAAAAAATTTTCAAAAAAAAAAATAAAAAAAAAAATTTAAAAAAATTTCCAAAAAAATTTTCGAAAAAAAAAATTAAAAAAAAAATTTTTCAAAAAAAAAATTAAAAAAAAAATTACAAAAAAAAAATTTAAAAAAAAAATTTAAAAAAAATTTCAAAAAAGTTTTCGAAAAAAAAAATTTAAAAAAAATTTCAAAAAAGTTTTCGAAAAAAAAAAATTTAAAAAAAATTTCAAAAAAATTTTCGAAAAAAAAAATTTAAAAAAAAAAATTTTCAAAAAAAAATTTAAAAAAAATTTAAAAAAAAATTACAAAAAAAAAATTTAAAAAAAAAATTTAAAAAAAATTTCAAAAAAGTTTTCGAAAAAAAAAATTTCAAAAAAATTACAAATGAAATAAAAAAAAAATTAAAAAAAAAATAAAAAATAAAAAATTGAAAAAAAATTTAAAAAAGAATTGAAAAAAAAAATTTCGAAAAAAAAATTTTCAAAAAATAAAATAAAAATTCAAAAAAAAATTCCGAAAGAAAAAAAAAAAAAAATTTTCAAAAAAAAATTTAAAAAAAATTACAAAAAAAATTCAAAAAAAAAAATTTCAAAAAAAAAAATTTAAAAAAAAAATTGAAAAAAAAAATTCGAAAAAAAATTCGAAAAAAAATTCGAAAAAAAAATTTCAAAAAAAATTTTCAAAAAAAAAATTACAAAAAAAAAATAAAAAAAAAATAAAAAAAAATTTAAAAAAGAAGTGAAAAAAAAAATTCGAAAAAAAAATTTTCAAAAAAAAAAATAAAAAAAAAAATTCAAAAAAAATTCCAAAAAAATTTTCGAAAAAAAAAATTAAAAAAAAAAATTTTTCAAAAAAAAATTTAAAAAAAATTAAAAAAAAAATTACAAAAAAAAATTTAAAAAAAAAATTTAAAAAAAATTTCAAAAAAGTTTTCGAAAAAAAAAATTTCAAAAAAATTACAAAAAAATTTTCGAAAAAAAAATTTAAAAAAAAAATTTTTCAAATAAAAATTAAAAAAAAATTAAAAAAAAAATTTAAAAAAAATTACAAAAAAAAAATAAAAAAAAAATTTAAAAAAAAAATTCAAAAAAAAATTTAAAAAAAAAAAATTCAAAAAAAATTTTAAAAAAATTACAAAAAAAAAATAATTTAAAAAAAATTCAAAAAAAATTTCGAAAAAAAAATTTTCAAAAAAAAAAATAAAAAAAAAATTTAAAAAAAAAATAACAAAAAAAAAATAAAAAAAAAAATTAAAAAAAAAAAATTTAAAAAAAATTTTAAAAAAAAATTTCAAAAAAAAATTTTTAAAAAAATTTAAAAAAAAAATTAAAAAAAAAATTTGAAAAAAATTTAAAAAAAAAAATTCAAAAAAAAATTTAAAAAAAATTACAAAAAAAAAATTAAAAAAATAATTTAAAAAAATTTCAAAAAAATTTTCGAAAAAAAAAATTCAAAAAAAAATTTTAAAAAAAAATTAAAAAAAAAAAATAAAAAAAATAACAAAAATAAATAAAAAAAAAATTTAAAAAAAAAATTCGAAAAAAAAAATTTCAAAAAAAATAATTTCGAAAAAAAAAAATTTCAAAAAAAAAAATTTCAAAAAAAAAATTGAAAAAAAAAATTTTTCAAAAAAAAATTTTAAAAAAATAAAATAAAAATTCAAAAAAAAATTCCGAAAAAAAAAAAAAAAAAATTTTCAAAAAAAAATTTTAAAAAAATTACAAAAAAATTCAAAAAAAAAATTTCAAAAAAAAAAATTTAAAAAAAAAATTGAAAAAAAAAATTCGAAAAAAAATTCGAAAAAAAATTTCGAAAAAAAAATTTCAAAAAAAATTTTTCAAAAAAATAATTTAAAAAAAATTCAAAAAAAATTTTAAAAAAAAATTAAAAAAAAAATAAAAAAAAAAAATTGAAAAAAAATTCCAAAAAAATTTTCGAAAAAAAAAATTAAAAAAAAAAATTTTTCAAAAAAAAATTTAAAAAAAATTAAAAAAAAAATTACAAAAAAAAAATTTAAAAAAAAAATTTAAAAAAAATTTCAAAAAAGTTTTCGAAAAAAAAAATTTCAAAAAAATTACAAAAAAATTTTCGAAAAAAAAATTTAAAAAAAAATTTTTCAAAAAAAAATTTAAAAAAAATTTTAAAAAAAATTTAAAAAAAATTACAAAAAAAAAATAAAAAAAAAAATTTAAAAAAAAAATTCAAAAAAAAATTTAAAAAAAAAAAATTCAAAAAAAATTTTATAAAAAATTACAAAAAAAAAATAATTTAAAAAAAATTCAAAAAAAATTTCGAAAAAAAAATTTAAAAAAAAATAAAAAAAAAAAAATTGAAAAAAAATTTAAAAAAGAATTGAAAAAAAAAATTCGAAAAAAAAATTTCGAAAAAAAAATTTTCAAAAAAAAAAAAATAAAAAAAAAATTAAAAAAAAAAATAACAAAAAAAAATAAAAAAAAAAATTTAAAAAAAAAAATTTAAAAAAAATTTTAAAAAAAAATTTCAAAAAAAAATTTTTAAAAAAATTTTTAAAAAAAATTAAAAAAAAAATTTAAAAAAAAATTTAAAAAAAAAAATTCAAAAAAAAATTTAAAAAAAATTACAAAAAAAAAATTAAAAAAATAATTTAAAAAAATTTCAAAAAAATTTTCGGAAAAAAAAATTCAAAAAAAAAATTAAAAAAAAAAATTAAAAAAAAAATAAAAAAAAATAACAAAAATAAATAAAAAAAAAATGTTAAAAAAAAATTCGAAAAAAAAAATTTCAAAAAAAATAATTTCGAAAAAAAAAAATTTCAAAAAAAAAATTTTAAAAAAAAAATTGAAAAAAAAAATTTTTCAAAAAAAAATTTTAAAAAAATAAAATAAAAATTCAAAAAAAAATTCCGAAAAAAAAAAAAAAAAAAAAATTTTCAAAAAAAAATTTTTAAAAAATTACAAAAAAAATTCAAAAAAAAAATTTCAAAAAAAAAAATTTAAAAAAAAAATTGAAAAAAAAAATTCGAAAAAAAATTTTCAAAAAAAAAATTAAAAAAAATTACAAAAAAAAATAAAAAAAAAAATAAAAAAAAATTTAAAAAAGAATTGAAAAAAAAAATTCGAAAAAAAAATTTTCAAAAAAAAAAATAAAAAAAAAAAAAATTCAAAAAAAATTCCAAAAAAATTTTCGAAAAAAAAAATTTAAAAAAAAAATTTTTCAAAAAAAAATTTCAAAAAAATTCAAAAAAAAATTACAAAAAAAAAATTAAAAAAAAAAATTTAAAAAAAATTTCAAAAAAGTTTTCGAAAAAAAAAATTTCAAAAAAATTACAAAAAAATTTTCGAAAAAAAAATTTAAAAAAAAAATTTTTCAAAAAAAAATTTAAAAAAAATTTTAAAAAAAATTTAAAAAAAAATACAAAAAAAAAATAAAAAAAAATTTAAAAAAAATTTCAAAAAAATTTTCGAAAAAAAAATTTCGAAAAAAAAATTTTCAAAAAAAAAAATTCCAAAAAAATTTTCGAAAAAAAAATTAAAAAAAAAATTTTTCAAAAAAATAATTTAAAAAAATTCAAAAAAAATTTTAAAAAAAAATTTAAAAAAAAATAAAAAAAAAAATTGAAAAAAAATTTAAAAAAGAATTGAAAAAAAAAATTCGAAAAAAAAATTTCGAAAAAAAAATTTTCAAAAAAAAAAATTAAAAAAAAATAACAAAAAAAAAAATAAAAAAAAAAATAAAAAAAAAAAAATTTAAAAAAAATTTTAAAAAAAAATTTCAAAAAAAAATTTTTAAAAAAATTAAAAAAAAAATTTAAAAAAAAATTTAAAAAAAAAAATTCAAAAAAAAATTTAAAAAAAAATTACAAAAAAAAATTTAAAAAAAAATTTCAAAAAAAATTTCAAAAAAATTTCAAAAAATTTTTTTTTAAATTTAAAAAAAAATTTTAAAAAAAAATTTCAAAAAAAAATTTTAAAAAAATAACAAAAAAAAAATTAAAAAAAAATTTAAAAAAAAATTAAAAAAAAAATTTTCAAAAAAAAATTTAAAAAAATTACAAAAAAAAAATTAAAAAAAAATAAAAAAAAATAAAAAAAAATAAAAAAAAAATTTAAAAAAAATTTAAAAAAAAATAAAAAAAAATAAAAAAAAATAAAAAAAAATTTAAAAAAAAATTTAAAAAAAATTTAAAAAAATAACAAAAAAAAAATTAAAAAAAAATTTAAAAAAAAATTTAAAAAAAAATTTTCAAAAAAAAATTTAAAAAAATTACAAAAAAAAAATTAAAAAAAAATAAAAAAAAAATAAAAAAAAATAAAAAAAAATTTAAAAAAAATTGAAAAAAAAATTTAAAAAAAAATTTCAAAAAAATTTCAAAAAATTTCAAAAATTTTTTTTTAAAATTTTCAAAAAAAAAATTTAAAAAATGAAAAAAAAAATTTCAAAAAAATTTTCGAAAAAAAAAATTTCAAAAAAAAATTTAAAAAAAAATCCAAAAAAAAAAATTAAAAAAAAAAATTCGAAAAAAAAAATTAAAAAAAAAAAATTTCAAAAAAAAATTAAAAAAAATTACAAAAAAAAAATTAAAAAAAAAAATTTCAAAAAAAATTTCAAAAAAATTTCAAAAAATTTTTTTAAAAATTTTCAAAAAAAAAATTTAAAAAATGAAAAAAAAAATTTCAAAAAAATTTTCGAAAAAAAAA
>OX101815.2:36704141-36724141 GCA_944452925.2 Chrysolina oricalcia | reverse complement strand
TAAAAAAAAAATTTCAAAAAAATTTCAAAAATTTTTTTTTTAAATTTAAAAAAAAAAATTAAAAAATAACAAAAAAAAATTTAAAAAAAAATTTAAAAAAGAATTGAAAAAAAAAATTCGAAAAAAAAATTTAAAAAAAAATTAAAAAAAAAATTTAAAAAAAAAAAATTCAAAAAAAAATTTTAAAAAAATTACAAAAAAAAATTAAAAAAATAATTTAAAAAAATTTCAAAAAAATTTTCGGAAAAAAAAATTCAAAAAAAAAATTAAAAAAAAAAAATAACAAAAAAAAAATAAAAAAAAAATTAAAAAAAAAATTAAAAAAAAAATTTTAAAAAAAATTTCAAAAAAAAATTTTTAAAAAAATTAAAAAAAAAAATTTAAAAAAAAATTTAAAAAAAAATTCAAAAAAAAAAATTCAAAAAAAAATTAAAAAAATAATTTAAAAAAATTTCAAAAAAATTTTCGGAAAAAAAAATTTCAAAAAAAAAATTTAAAAAAAATAAAAAAAAAAAATTTTTTTTTTAAATTTAAAAAAAAAATTTAAAAAAAAATTTCAAAAAAAAATTTTAAAAAAATAACAAAAAAAAAATTTAAAAAAAATTTTAAAAAAAAATAAAAAAAAAAATAAAAAAAAATAAAAAAAAAATTTAAAAAAAAATTTAAAAAAAATTTAAAAAAATAACAAAAAAAAAATTAAAAAAAAATAAAAAAAAAAAATAAAAAAAAAAATTTTCAAAAAAAAATTTAAAAAAATTACAAAAAAAAAATTAAAAAAAATAAAAAAAAAATAAAAAAAAATAAAAAAAAAATTTTAAAAAAAATTTCAAAAAAATTTCAAAAAATTTCAAAAAATTTTTTTTAAAATTTTCAAAAAAAAAATTTTAAAAATGAAAAAAAAAATTTCAAAAAAATTTTCGAAAAAAAAAATTTCAAAAAAAAATTTAAAAAAAAATCCAAAAAAAAAAAATTGAAAAAAAAAATTCGAAAAAAAAAATTAAAAAAAAAAAATTTCAAAAAAAAATTTAAAAAAAATTACAAAAAAAAAATTAAAAAAAAAATTTCAAAAAAAATTTCAAAAAAATTTCAAAAAATTTTTTTTAAAATTTTCAAAAAAATTTTCGAAAAAAAAAATTTCAAAAAAAAATTTCAAAAAAAATCCAAAAAAATAAAAAAAAAATTAAAAAAAAAAAATAAAAAAAAAAAATTTAAAAAAAATTTAAAAAAGAATTGAAAAAAAAAATTCGAAAAAAAAATTTCGAAAAAAAAATTTAAAAAAAAATCCAAAAAAATAAAAAAAAAATTAAAAAAAAAAAATAAAAAAAAAAAATTGAAAAAAAATTTAAAAAAGAATTGAAAAAAAAAATTCGAAAAAAAAATTTCGAAAAAAAAATTTTCAAAAAAAAAAATAAAAAAAAAATTCAAAAAAAATTCAAAAAAAATTCCAAAAAAATTTTCGAAAAAAAAATTAAAAAAAAAAATTTTTCAAAAAAAAATTTAAAAAAAATTTTAAAAAAAATTTAAAAAAAATTACAAAAAAAAATAAAAAAAAAAAATTTTTAAAAAATTTCAAAAAAATTTTCGAAAAAAAAAATTTCAAAAAAAAAAATTTAAAAAAAAAAAATTTTAAAAAAAATTTCCAAAAAAAATTTAAAAAAATTTTCGAAAAAAAAAATAAAAAAATAAAAAAAAAATAACAAAAATAAATAAAAAAAAAATTTAAAAAAAAATTTAGAAATTTCGAAAAAAAAATTTCAAAAAAATAATTTCGAAAAAAAAAAATTAAAAAAAAAAATAACAAAAAAAAAATAAAAAAAAAAATTAAAAAAAAAATTAAAAAAAAAATTTAAAAAAAAATTTCAAAAAAAAATTTTTAAAAAAATTTTAAAAAAAAATTAAAAAAAAAATTTAAAAAAAAATTCAAAAAAAAATTAAAAAAATAATTTAAAAAAATTTCAAAAAAATTTTCGGAAAAAAAAATTTAAAAAAAATAAAAAAAAAAATTTTTTTTTTAAATTTAAAAAAAAATTTTAAAAAAAAATTTCAAAAAAAAATTTTAAAAAAATAACAAAAAAAAAATTTAAAAAAAATTTTAAAAAAAATTAAAAAAAAAATTAAAAAAAAAAATAAAAAAAAAATAAAAAAAAATAAAAAAAAAATTTTAAAAAAAATTTTAAAAAAATTTAAAAAAATAACAAAAAAAAAATTAAAAAAAAATAAAAAAAAAATTAAAAAAAAAATTTTCAAAAAAAAATTTAAAAAAATTACAAAAAAAAAATTAAAAAAAATAAAAAAAAATAAAAAAAAATAAAAAAAAATAAAAAAAAAATTTAAAAAAAATTGAAAAAAAAATTTTAAAAAAAATTTCAAAAAAATTTCAAAAAATTTCAAAAAATTTTTTTTAAAATTTTCAAAAAAAAAATTTAAAAAATGAAAAAAAAAATTTCAAAAAAATTTTCGAAAAAAAAAATTTCAAAAAAAAATTTTTAAAAAAATCCAAAAAAAAAAAATTGAAAAAAAAAATTCGAAAAAAAAAATTGAAAAAAAAAAAATTTCAAAAAAAAATTTAAAAAAAATTACAAAAAAAAAATTAAAAAAAAAAATTTCAAAAAAAATTTCAAAAAAATTTCAAAAAATTTTTTTTTAAATTTTCAAAAAAATTTTCGAAAAAAAAAATTTCAAAAAAAAATTTAAAAAAAAATCCAAAAAAATAAAAAAAAAATTAAAAAAAAAAAATAAAAAAAAAAAATTTAAAAAAGAATTGAAAAAAAAAATTCGAAAAAAAAATTTTGAAAAAAAAATTTTAAAAAAAATCCAAAAAAATAAAAAAAAAATTAAAAAAAAAAAATAAAAAAAAAAAATTGAAAAAAAATTTAAAAAAGAATTGAAAAAAAAATTCGAAAAAAAAATTTCGAAAAAAAAATTTTCAAAAAAAAAATAAAAAAAAAATTCAAAAAAAATTCAAAAAAAATTCCAAAAAAATTTTCGAAAAAAAAATTTAAAAAAAAATTTTTCAAAAAAAAATTTTAAAAAAATTTTAAAAAAAATTTAAAAAAAATTACAAAAAAAAATAAAAAAAAAAAATTTAAAAAAAATTTCAAAAAAATTTTCGAAAAAAAAAATTTCAAAAAAAAAAATTTCAAAAAAAAAAATTTTAAAAAAAATTTCCAAAAAAAATTTAAAAAAATTTTCGAAAAAAAAAATAAAAAAATAAAAAAAAAATAAAAATAAATAAAAAAAAAATTAAAAAAAAAAATTAGAAATTTCGAAAAAAAAATTTCAAAAAAATAATTTCGAAAAAAAAAATTAAAAAAAAAAAAATTAAAAAAAAAAAATTGAAAAAAAAAAATTTTCAAAAAAAATTTTAAAAAAATAAAATAAAAATTAAAAAAAAAATTCCGAAGAAAAAAAAAAAAAAAAAAAAAAAATTTCAAAAAAAAATTTTAAAAAATTACAAAAAAAAAATTAAAAAAAATTAAAAAAAATAAAAAAAAATAAAAAAAAAATTTAAAAAAAATTGAAAAAAAAATTTAAAAAAAAATTTCAAAAAAATTTCAAAAAATTTCAAAAAATTTTTTTTAAAATTTTCAAAAAAAAAATTTAAAAAATGAAAAAAAAAATTTCAAAAAAATTTTCGAAAAAAAAAATTTCAAAAAAAAATTTTTAAAAAAATCCAAAAAAAAAAAATTGAAAAAAAAAATTCGAAAAAAAAAATTAAAAAAAAAAAATTTCAAAAAAAAATTAAAAAAAAATTACAAAAAAAAAATTAAAAAAAAAAATTTCAAAAAAAATTTCAAAAAAATTTCAAAAAATTTTTTTTAAAATTTTCAAAAAAATTTTCGAAAAAAAAAATTTCAAAAAAAAATTTTAAAAAAAATCCAAAAAAATAAAAAAAAAATTAAAAAAAAAAATAAAAAAAAAAAATTGAAAAAAAATTTAAAAAAGAATTGAAAAAAAAAATTCGAAAAAAAAATTTCGAAAAAAAAATTAAAAAAAAAATCCAAAAAAATAAAAAAAAAATTAGAAATTTCGAAAAAAAAATTTCAAAAAAATAATTTCGAAAAAAAAAAATTAAAAAAAAAAAAATTTTAAAAAAAAAATTGAAAAAAAAAAATTTTCAAAAAAAAATTTTAAAAAAATAAAATAAAAATTAAAAAAAAAATTCCGAAGAAAAAAAAAAAAAAAAAAAAATTTTCAAAAAAAAATTTAAAAAAAATTACAAAAAAAATTCAAAAAAAAAAATTTCAAAAAAAAAAATTTAAAAAAAAAAATTGAAAAAAAAAATTCGAAAAAAAATTCGAAAAAAAAATTCGAAAAAAAAATTTCCAAAAAAATTTTCAAAAAAAAAATTAAAAAAAATTACAAAAAAAAATAAAAAAAAATTTAAAAAAGAATTGAAAAAAAAAATTCGAAAAAAAAATTTTCAAAAAAAAAAATAAAAAAAAAAAATTCAAAAAAAATTCCAAAAAAATTTTCGAAAAAAAAAATTTAAAAAAAAAATTTTTCAAAAAAAAATTTAAAAAAAATTAAAAAAAAAATTACAAAAAAAAAATTAAAAAAAAAAAATTTAAAAAAAATTTCAAAAAAGTTTTCGAAAAAAAAAATTTCAAAAAAATTACAAAAAAATTTTCGAAAAAAAAATTTAAAAAAAAATTTTTTCAAAAAAAAATTTTAAAAAAATTTTAAAAAAAATTTAAAAAAAATTACAAAAAAAAAAATAAAAAAAAAAAATTTTAAAAAAATTTCAAAAAAATTTTCGAAAAAAAAATTTCGAAAAAAAAATTTTCAAAAAAAAAATAAAAAAAAAAATTCCAAAAAAATTTCCAAAAAAAAAATTTAAAAAAAAAATTTTTCAAAAAAAAATTTAAAAAAAATTAAAAAAAAAATTTAAAAAAAATTACAAAAAAAAATTTAAAAAAAATTTCAAAAAAATTTTCGAAAAAAAAAATTTCAAAAAAAAAAATTTCAAAAAAAAAAATTTTAAAAAAAATTTCCAAAAAAAATTTAAAAAAATTTTCGAAAAAAAATAAAAAAAAAAATAAAAAAAAAAATAACAAAAATAAATAAAAAAAAAATTTTAAAAAAAAATTCGAAATTTCGAAAAAAAAAATTTCAAAAAAAATAATTTCGAAAAAAAAAATTTCAAAAAAAAAAATTAAAAAAAAAAAATTGAAAAAAAAAATTTTTCAAAAAAAAATTTTGAAAAAATAAAAAAAAAATTCAAAAAAAAATTCCGAAAAAAAAAAAAAAAAAAATTTTCAAAAAAAAATTTAAAAAAAATTACAAAAAAAATTCAAAAAAAAAAATTTCAAAAAAAAAAATTTAAAAAAAAAATTGAAAAAAAAATTCGAAAAAAAATTAAAAAAATAAAAAAAAAATTAAAAAAAAAATTTAAAAAAGAATTGAAAAAAAAAATTCGAAAAAAAAATTTTCAAAAAAAAAAATAAAAAAAAAAATTCAAAAAAAATTCCAAAAAAATTTCAAAAAAAAAAATTTCAAAAAAAAAAATTAAAAAAAAAAATTGAAAAAAAAAATTCGAAAAAAAATTTAAAAAATAAAAAAAAAATTTAAAAAAAAATTTAAAAAAGAATTGAAAAAAAAAAAAAAAAAAATTCAAAAAAAAATTTTAAAAAAATTTAAAAAATAAAAAAAAATAAAAAAAAAATTTAAAAAAGAATTGAAAAAAAAAATTCAAAAAAAAATTCCGAAAAAAAAAAAAAAAAAAAAATTTTCAAAAAAAAATTTAAAAAAAATTACAAAAAAAATTCAAAAAAAAAAATTTCAAAAAAAAAAATTTAAAAAAAATTAAAAAAAATTTTTAAAAAAAAATTTCAAAAAAAAATTTAAAAAAAATAACAAAAAAAAAAATTTAAAAAAAATTTAAAAAAAAATTTTAAAAAAAATTTTAAAAAAATTTTTAAAAAAATTTTCAAAAAAAAAATTTAAAAAAATTACAAAAAAAAATAAAAAAAAAATAAAAAAAAAATTCAAAAAAAAAATTAAAAAAAAAAAATTTCAAAAAATTTAAAAAAAATTACAAAAAAAAAGATTAAAAAAAAAATTTCAAAAAAAATTTCAAAAAAATTTCAAAAAATTTTTTTTAAAATTTTCAAAAAAAAATTTAAAAAATAAAAAAAAAAATTTCAAAAAAATTTTCGAAAAAAAAAATTTCAAAAAAAAATTTTAAAAAAATTACAAACAAAATAAAAAAAAAAATTGAAAAAAAATTTAAAAAAGAATTGAAAAAAAAAATTCGAAAAAAAAATTTCGAAAAAAAAATTTTCAAAAAAAAAATAAAAAAAAAAATTCAAAAAAAATTCCAAAAAAATTTTCGAAAAAAAAATTTTTCAAAAAAAAATTTTAAAAAAATTTAAAAAAAAAAATTTAAAAAAAATTACAAAAAAAAAATAAAAAAAAAATTTAAAAAAATTTCAAAAAAATTTTCGAAAAAAAAATTTCAAAAAAAAAAATTTTAAAAAAAATTTCCAAAAAAAGTTTTAAAAAATTTTCGAAAAAAAAAATAAAAAAAAAAAATAAAAAAAAAATAACAAAAATAAATAAATAAAAAATTTAAAAAAAAAATTCGAAATTTCGAAAAAAAAAATTTCAAAAAAAATAATTTCGAAAAAAAAAATTAAAAAAAAAAAATTGAAAAAAAAAATTCGAAAAAAAATTCGAAAAAAAATTTCGAAAAAAAAATTTCAAAAAAAAACTTTAAAAAAATTTCAAAAAAAATTTCAAAAAAAAAATTCAAAAAAAATTTCAAAAAAATTTTCGAAAAAAAATTCAAAAAAAAAATTAAAAAAAAAATAACAAAAAAAAAATAAAAAAAAAATTAAAAAAAAAAAATTTAAAAAAAATTTTTAAAAAAAATTTCAAAAAAAAATTTTTAAAAAAATTTCAAAAAAAAAATTTAAAAAAAATAAAAAAAAAAATTTTTTTTTTTTAATTTAAAAAAAAATTAAAAAAAAAAAAATTTCAAAAAAAAATTTAAAAAAAATAACAAAAAAAAAATTTAAAAAAAATTTAAAAAAAAATTTAAAAAAAAATTTAAAAAAAATTTTAAAAAAAATTTTCAAAAAAAAAATTAAAAAAAATTACAAAAAAAAATAAAAAAAAAATAAAAAAAAATTTCGAAAAAAAAATTAAAAAAAAAAAATTTCAAAAAAAAATTAAAAAAAAATTACAAAAAAAAAAATTTAAAAAAAAATTTCAAAAAAAATTTCAAAAAATTTTTTTTTAAATTTTCAAAAAAAAAATTTAAAAAATAAAAAAAAAATTTAAAAAAAAATTTAAAAAAGAATTGAAAAAAAAATTCGAAAAAAAAATTTTCAAAAAAAAAAATAAAAAAAAAAAATTTAAAAAAAATTCCAAAAAAATTTTCGAAAAAAAAAATTTAAAAAAAAAATTTTTCAAAAAAAAATTTAAAAAAAATTTAAAAAAAATTTACAAAAAAAAAATTAAAAAAAAAAAATTTAAAAAAAATTTCAAAAAAGTTTTCGAAAAAAAAAATTTAAAAAAAAAATTTAAAAAAAATAACAAAAAAAAATTTAAAAAAAAATTTAAAAAAAAATTTTAAAAAAAATTTAAAAAAAATTTTCAAAAAAAAAATTAAAAAAAATTACAAAAAAAATAAAAAAAAATTTCGAAAAAAAAAATTAAAAAAAAAAAATTTCAAAAAAAAATTTAAAAAAAATTACAAAAAAAAAATTTTAAAAAAAATTTCAAAAAAAAATTCAAAAAAATTTCAAAAAATTTTTTTTAAAATTTTCAAAAAAAAAATTTAAAAAATAAAAAAAAAAATTTAAAAAAGAATTGAAAAAAAAAATTCGAAAAAAAAATTTTCAAAAAAAAAATAAAAAAAAAAATTCAAAAAAAATTCCAAAAAAATTTTCGAAAAAAATTTTCAAAAAAAAAATTAAAAAAAATTACAAAAAAAATAAAAAAAAAATAAAAAAAAATTTCGAAAAAAAAATTAAAAAAAAAAAAATTTCAAAAAAAAATTAAAAAAAAATTACAAAAAAAAAATTTAAAAAAAAATTTCAAAAAAAATTTCAAAAATTTTTTTTTTAAATTTTCAAAAAAAAAATTTAAAAAATAAAAAAAAAATTTTAAAAAAAATTTAAAAAAGAATTGAAAAAAAAATTCGAAAAAAAAATTTTCAAAAAAAAAAATAAAAAAAAAAAATTTAAAAAAAATTCCAAAAAAATTTTCGAAAAAAAAAATTAAAAAAAAAATTTTTCAAAAAAAAATTTAAAAAAAAAAATTACAAAAAAAAAATTAAAAAAAAAAAATTTAAAAAAAATTTCAAAAAAGTTTTCGAAAAAAAAAAATTTCAAAAAAAAATTTAAAAAAAATAACAAAAAAAAATTTAAAAAAAATTTTAAAAAAAATTAAAAAAAAAAATTTAAAAAAAATTTAAAAAAAATTACAAAAAAAAAAATTAAAAAAAAAATTTCAAAAAAAAATTCAAAAAAATTTCAAAAAATTTTTTTAAAATTTTCAAAAAAAAAATTTAAAAAATAAAAAAAAAAATTTAAAAAAGAATTGAAAAAAAAATTCGAAAAAAAAATTTTCAAAAAAAAAAATAAAAAAAAAAAAATTCAAAAAAAATTCCAAAAAAATTTTCGAAAAAAAAATTTAAAAAAAAAATTTTTCAAAAAAAATTTTAAAAAAAATAAAAAAAAAATTACAAAAAAAAAATTAAAAAAAAAAATTTAAAAAAAATTTCAAAAAAGTTTTCGAAAAAAAAAATTTCAAAAAAAAATTTAAAAAAAATTACAGAAAAAATAAAAAAAAATTAAAAAAAAAATAAAAAAAAAAATTGAAAAAAAATTTAAAAAAGAATTGAAAAAAAAAATTCGAAAAAAAAATTTCGAAAAAAAAATTTTCAAAAAAAAAAATTAAAAAAAAATTAAAAAAAAAATAACAAAAAAAAAATAAAAAAAAAAATTTAAAAAAAAAATTTAAAAAAAATTTTAAAAAAAATTTCAAAAAAAAATTTTTAAAAAAATTTATGAAAAAAAATTAAAAAAAAAATTTAAAAAAAAATTTAAAAAAAAAACATTTCAAAAAAAAATTTAAAAAAAATTACAAAAAAAAAATTTAAAAAAAATTTTAAAAAAAAATTAAAAAAAAATTTAAAAAAAATTACAAAAAAAAAAATTTAAAAAAAAATTTCAAAAAAAATTTCAAAAAAATTTCAAAAATTTTTTTTTAAATTTTCAAAAAAAAAATTTAAAAAATAAAAAAAAAATTTAAAAAAAAATTTAAAAAAGAATTGAAAAAAAAATTCGAAAAAAAAATTTTCAAAAAAAAAAATAAAAAAAAAAATTTAAAAAAAATTCCAAAAAAATTTTCGAAAAAAAAAATTAAAAAAAAAATTTTTCAAAAAAAAAATTAAAAAAAAAATTACAAAAAAAAAATTTAAAAAAAAAATTTAAAAAAAATTTCAAAAAAGTTTTCGAAAAAAAAAATTTAAAAAAAATTTCAAAAAAGTTTTCGAAAAAAAAAAATTTAAAAAAAATTTCAAAAAAATTTTCGAAAAAAAAAATTAAAAAAAAAAAATTTCAAAAAAAAATTTAAAAAAAATAAAAAAAAAAAATTACAAAAAAAAAATTAAAAAAAAAAATTTAAAAAAAATTTCAAAAAAGTTTTCGAAAAAAAAAATTTCAAAAAAATTACAAATGAAATAAAAAAAAAAATTAAAAAAAAAATAAAAAAAAAAAAATTGAAAAAAAATTTAAAAAAGAATTGAAAAAAAAAATTTCGAAAAAAAAATTTTCAAAAAATAAAATAAAAATTCAAAAAAAAATTCCGAAAGAAAAAAAAAAAAATTTTTCAAAAAAAAATTTAAAAAAAATTACAAAAAAAATTCAAAAAAAAAAATTTCAAAAAAAAAAATTAAAAAAAAAAATTGAAAAAAAAAATTCGAAAAAAAATTCGAAAAAAAATTCGAAAAAAAAATTTCAAAAAAAATTTTCAAAAAAAAAATTACAAAAAAAAATAAAAAAAAAATAAAAAAAAATTTAAAAAAGAATTGAAAAAAAAAATTCGAAAAAAAAATTTTCAAAAAAAAAAATAAAAAAAAAAAATTCAAAAAAAATTCCAAAAAAATTTTCGAAAAAAAAAATTAAAAAAAAAAATTTTTCAAAAAAAAATTTAAAAAAAATTAAAAAAAAAATTACAAAAAAAAATTAAAAAAAAAAATTTAAAAAAAATTTCAAAAAAGTTTTCGAAAAAAAAAATTTCAAAAAAATTACAAAAAAATTTTCGAAAAAAAAATTTAAAAAAAAAATTTTTCAAAAAAAAGTTAAAAAAAAATTAAAAAAAAAATTTAAAAAAAATTACAAAAAAAAAATAAAAAAAAAAATTTAAAAAAAAAATTCAAAAAAAAATTAAAAAAAAAAAATTCAAAAAAAATTTTAAAAAAATTACAAAAAAAAAATAATTTAAAAAAAATTCAAAAAAAATTTCGAAAAAAAAATTTAAAAAAAAATAAAAAAAAAAAAATTGAAAAAAAATTTAAAAAAGAATTGAAAAAAAAAATTCGAAAAAAAAATTTCGAAAAAAAAATTTTCAAAAAAAAAAATAAAAAAAAAATTTAAAAAAAAAAATAACAAAAAAAAAATAAAAAAAAAAATTAAAAAAAAAAAATTTAAAAAAAATTTTAAAAAAAAATTTCAAAAAAAAATTTTTAAAAAAATTTAAAAAAAAAATTAAAAAAAAAATTTAAAAAAAAATTTAAAAAAAAAAAATTCAAAAAAAAATTTAAAAAAAATTACAAAAAAAAAATTAAAAAAATAATTTAAAAAAATTTCAAAAAAATTTTCGAAAAAAAAAATTCAAAAAAAAAATTTAAAAAAAAAATTTAAAAAAAAAAATAAAAAAAATAACAAAAATAAATAAAAAAAAAATTTAAAAAAAAAATTCGAAAAAAAAAATTTCAAAAAAAATAATTTCGAAAAAAAAAATTTCAAAAAAAAAAATTAAAAAAAAAAAATTGAAAAAAAAAATTTTTCAAAAAAAAATTTTAAAAAAATAAAATAAAAATTCAAAAAAAAATTCCGAAAAAAAAAAAAAAAATTTTCAAAAAAAAATTTTAAAAAAATTACAAAAAAATTCAAAAAAAAAATTCCAAAAAAAAAAATTTAAAAAAAAAATTGAAAAAAAAAATTCGAAAAAAAATTCGAAAAAAAATTTCGAAAAAAAAATTTCAAAAAAAATTTTTCAAAAAAATAATTTAAAAAAAATTCAAAAAAAATTTTAAAAAAAAATTAAAAAAAAAAATAAAAAAAAAAAAATTGAAAAAAAATTCCAAAAAAATTTTCGAAAAAAAAAATTAAAAAAAAAAAATTTTCAAAAAAAAATTTAAAAAAAATTAAAAAAAAAATTACAAAAAAAAAATTTAAAAAAAAAATTTAAAAAAAATTTCAAAAAAGTTTTCGAAAAAAAAAATTTCAAAAAAATTACAAAAAAATTTTCGAAAAAAAAATTAAAAAAAAAAAATTTTCAAAAAAAAATTTAAAAAAAATTAAAAAAAAAATTTAAAAAAAATTACAAAAAAAAAATAAAAAAAAAAATTTAAAAAAAAAATTCAAAAAAAAATTTTAAAAAAAAAATTCAAAAAAAATTTTATAAAAAATTACAAAAAAAAAATAATTTAAAAAAAATTCAAAAAAAATTTCGAAAAAAAAATTTAAAAAAAAATTAAAAAAAAAAAATTGAAAAAAAATTTAAAAAAGAATTGAAAAAAAAAATTCGAAAAAAATATTTCGAAAAAAAAATTTTCAAAAAAAAAAAAATAAAAAAAAAATTTAAAAAAAAAATAACAAAAAAAAATAAAAAAAAAAAATTTAAAAAAAAAAATTTAAAAAAAATTTTAAAAAAAAATTTCAAAAAAAAATTTTTAAAAAAATTTAAAAAAAAAATTAAAAAAAAAATTTAAAAAAAAATTTAAAAAAAAAAATTCAAAAAAAAATTTAAAAAAAATTACAAAAAAAAATTGAAAAAATAATTTAAAAAAATTTCAAAAAAATTTTCGGAAAAAAAAATTCAAAAAAAAAATTTAAAAAAAAAAATTAAAAAAAAAATAAAAAAAAATAACAAAAATAAATAAAAAAAAAATTTAAAAAAAAAATTCGAAAAAAAAAATTTCAAAAAAAATAATTTCGAAAAAAAAAAATTTCAAAAAAAAAAATTTTAAAAAAAAAATTGAAAAAAAAAATTTTTCAAAAAAAAATTTTAAAAAAATAAAATAAAAATTCAAAAAAAAATTCCGAAAAAAAAAAAAAAAAAAATTTTCAAAAAAAATTTTTAAAAAAATTACAAAAAAATTCAAAAAAAAAATTTCAAAAAAAAAAATTAAAAAAAAAAATTGAAAAAAAAAAATACGAAAAAAAATTCGAAAAAAAATTTCGAAAAAAAAATTTCAAAAAAAATTTTCAAAAAAAATTTTCAAAAAAAAAATTAAAAAAAATTACAAAAAAAAAATAAAAAAAAAATAAAAAAAAATTTAAAAAAGAATTAAAAAAAAAAATTCGAAAAAAAAATTTTCAAAAAAAAAAATAAAAAAAAAAAATTCAAAAAAAATTCCAAAAAAATTTTCGAAAAAAAAAATTAAAAAAAAAAATTTTTCAAAAAAAAATTTCAAAAAAATTTAAAAAAAAATTACAAAAAAAAATAAAAAAAAAATTTAAAAAAAATTTCAAAAAAGTTTTCGAAAAAAAAAAATTTCAAAAAAATTACAAAAAAATTTTCGAAAAAAAAATTTTAAAAAAAAATTTTTCAAAAAAAAATTTAAAAAAAATTAAAAAAAAAATTTAAAAAAAATTACAAAAAAAAAATAAAAAAAAAAATTTAAAAAAAATTTCAAAAAAATTTTCGAAAAAAAAATTTCGAAAAAAAAATTTTCAAAAAAAAAAATTCCAAAAAAATTTTCGAAAAAAAAATTAAAAAAAAAAATTTTTCAAAAAAATAATTTAAAAAAAATTCAAAAAAAATTTAAAAAAAAAATTAAAAAAATAAATAAAAAAAAAAATTGAAAAAAAATTTAAAAAAGAATTGAAAAAAAAATTCGAAAAAAAAATTTCGAAAAAAAAATTTTCAAAAAAAAAATAAAAAAAAAATTAAAAAAAAAATAACAAAAAAAAATATAAAAAAAAAAAATTAAAAAAAAAAAATTTAAAAAAAATTAAAAAAAAAATTACAAAAAAAAAATTAAAAAAAAAAAATTTAAAAAAAATTTCAAAAAAGTTTTCGAAAAAAAAAATTTCAAAAAAATTACAAAAAAATTTTCGAAAAAAAAATTTAAAAAAAAATTTTTCAAAAAAAAATTTAAAAAAAATTAAAAAAAAAATTTAAAAAAAATTACAAAAAAAAAATAAAAAAAAAAATTTAAAAAAAAATTCAAAAAAAAATTAAAAAAAAAAAAAATTCAAAAAAAATTTTAAAAAAATTACAAAAAAAAAAATAATTTAAAAAAAATTCAAAAAAAATTTCGAAAAAAAAATTTAAAAAAAAATAAAAAAAAAAAATTGAAAAAAAATTTAAAAAAGAATTGAAAAAAAAAATTCGAAAAAAAAATTTCGAAAAAAAAATTTTCAAAAAAAAAAATAAAAAAAAAATTTAAAAAAAAAATAACAAAAAAAAAATAACAAAAAAAATAAAAAAAAAAATTTAAAAAAAATTTTAAAAAAAAATTTCAAAAAAAAATTTTTAAAAAAATTAAAAAAAAAAATTAAAAAAAAAATTTTAAAAAAAATTAAAAAAAAAAAAATTCAAAAAAAAATTTAAAAAAAATTACAAAAAAAAAATTAAAAAAATAATTTAAAAAAATTTCAAAAAAATTTTCGGAAAAAAAAATTCAAAAAAAAAATTTAAAAAAAAAATTAAAAAAAATAAATAAAAAAAAATAACAAAAATAAATAAAAAAAAAATTAAAAAAAAAAATTCGAAAAAAAAAATTTCAAAAAAAATAATTTCGAAAAAAAAAAATTTCAAAAAAAAAAATTTAAAAAAAAAAATTGAAAAAAAAAATTTTCCAAAAAAAATTTTTAAAAAAATAAAATAAAAATTCAAAAAAAAATTCCGAAAAAAAAAAAAAAAAAAATTTTCAAAAAAAAATTTTAAAAAAATTACAAAAAAAATTCAAAAAAAAAATTTCAAAAAAAAAAATTAAAAAAAAAAATTGAAAAAAAAATTCGAAAAAAAATTCGAAAAAAAATTTCGAAAAAAAAATTTCAAAAAAAATTTTCAAAAAAAAAATTTAAAAAAATTACAAAAAAAAATAAAAAAAAAATAAAAAAAAATTTAAAAAAGAATTGAAAAAAAGTTTTCGAAAAAAAAAATTTCAAAAAAATTACAAAAAAATTTTCGAAAAAAAAATTAAAAAAAAAAATTTTTCAAAAAAAAATTTAAAAAAAATTTAAAAAAAAATTAAAAAAAAATTACAAAAAAAAAAATAAAAAAAAAAATTAAAAAAAAAAATTCAAAAAAAAATTTAAAAAAAAAAAAATTCAAAAAAAATTTTAAAAAAATTACAAAAAAAAAATAATTTAAAAAAAATTCAAAAAAAATTTCGAAAAAAAAATTAAAAAAAAAATAAAAAAAAAAAATTTGAAAAAAAATTTAAAAAAGAATTGAAAAAAAAAAATTCGAAAAAAAAATTTCGAAAAAAAAATTTTCAAAAAAAAAAAAAAAATTTAAAAAAAAAATAACAAAAAAAAAATAACAAAAAAAAAATAAAAAAAAAAATTTAAAAAAAATTTTAAAAAAAAATTTCAAAAAAAAATTTTTTAAAAAATTTAAAAAAAAAATTAAAAAAAAAATTTCAAAAAAATTTCAAAAAATTTTTTTTAAAATTTTCAAAAAAAAAATTTAAAAAATAAAAAAAAAATTTAAAAAAAAATTTAAAAAAGAATTGAAAAAAAAAATTCCAAAAAAATTTTCGAAAAAAAAAATAAAAAAAAAAAATTTAAAAAAAAATTTCCAAAAAAAATTTAAAAAAATTTTCGAAAAAAAAAATTTAAAAAAATTAAAAAAAAAAATTTTAAAAAAATTAAAAAAAAAATTAAAAAAAAAAAATTCAAAAAAAAATTAAAAAAAAATTACAAAAAAAAAAATTAAAAAAATAATTTAAAAAAATTTCAAAAAAATTTTCGGAAAAAAAAATTCAAAAAAAAAATTAAAAAAAAAATTAAAAAAAAAAATAAAAAAAAATAACAAAAATAAATAAAAAAAAAATTTAAAAAAAAAATTCGAAAAAAAAAATTTCAAAAAAAATAATTTCGAAAAAAAAAATTTCAAAAAAAAAAAATTAAAAAAAAAAAATTGAAAAAAAAAATTTTTCAAAAAAAAATTTTAAAAAAATAAAATAAAAATTCAAAAAAAAATTCCGAAAAAAAAAAAAAAATTTTCAAAAAAAAATTTTAAAAAAATTACAAAAAAAATTCAAAAAAAAAATTTCAAAAAAAAAAATTTAAAAAAAAAATTGAAAAAAAAAATTCGAAAAAAAATTCGAAAAAAAATTTCGAAAAAAAAATTTCAAAAAAAATTTTCAAAAAAAAAATTTAAAAAAATTACAAAAAAAAATAAAAAAAAAATAAAAAAAAATTTAAAAAAGAATTGAAAAAAAAAATTCGAAAAAAAAATTTTCAAAAAAAAAAATAAAAAAAAAAAATTCAAAAAAAATTCCAAAAAAATTTTCGAAAAAAAAAATAAAAAAAAAAAATTTTTCAAAAAAAAATTTCAAAAAAATTAAAAAAAAATTACAAAAAAAAATTTAAAAAAAAATTTAAAAAAAATTTCAAAAAAGTTTTCGAAAAAAAAAATTTCAAAAAAATTACAAAAAAATTTTCGAAAAAAAAATTTAAAAAAAAAATTTTTCAAAAAAAAATTTTAAAAAAATTTAAAAAAATTTTTAAAAAAAATTACAAAAAAAAATAAAAAAAAAATTTAAAAAAAATTTCAAAAAAATTTTCGAAAAAAAAATTTCGAAAAAAAAATTTTCAAAAAAAAAAATTCCAAAAAAATTTTCGAAAAAAAAATTTAAAAAAAAATTTTTCAAAAAAATAATTTAAAAAAAATTCAAAAAAAATTTTAAAAAAAAATTAAAAAAAAAAATAAAAAAAAAAATTGAAAAAAAATTTAAAAAAGAATTGAAATAAAAAATTCGAAAAAAAAATTTCGAAAAAAAAATTTTCAAAAAAAAAAATAAAAAAAAATTAAAAAAAAATAACAAAAAAAAAAATAAAAAAAAAAATTAAAAAAAAAAAATTTAAAAAAAATTTTAAAAAAAAATTTCAAAAAAAAATTTTTAAAAAAATTTAAAAAAAAATTTAAAAAAAAATTTAAAAAAAAATTTAAAAAAAAAAAATTCAAAAAAAAATTTTAAAAAAAATTACAAAAAAAAAAATTTAAAAAAAAATTTCAAAAAAAATTTCAAAAAAATTTCAAAAAATTTTTTTTAAAATTTTCAAATAAAAAATTTAAAAAATAAAAAAAAAATTTAAAAAAAAAATTAAAAAAGAATTGAAAAAAAAAATTCGAAAAAAAAAATTTCAAAAAAAAAAATAAAAAAAAAAAATTTAAAAAAAATTCCAAAAAAATTTTCGAAAAAAAAAATTAAAAAAAAATTTTTTCAAAAAAAAATTTTAAAAAAATTAAAAAAAAAATTACAAAAAAAAAATTAAAAAAAAAAATTTCAAAAAAATTTCAAAAAAGTTTTCGAAAAAAAAAATTTCAAAAAAATTACAAATGAAATAAAAAAAAAAATTTAAAAAAAAATAAAAAAAAAAAAATTGAAAAAAAATTTAAAAAAGAATTGAAAAAAAAAATTCGAAAAAAAAATTTCGAAAAAAAAATTTTCAAAAAAAAAATAAAAAAAAAATTAAAAAAAAAAATTTAAAAAAAATTAAAAAAAAAATTACAAAAAAAAAAATAAAAAAAAAAAAAATTTAAAAAAAATTTCAAAAAAATTTTCGAAAAAAAAAATTTCAAAAAAAAAAATTTCAAAAAAAAAAATTTAAAAAAAAATTTCCAAAAAAAATTTAAAAAAATTTTCGAAAAAAAAAATAAAAAAAAATTTTTAAAAAAATTTAAAAAAAAAATAAAAAAAAAATTTAAAAAAAACAAATTCAAAAAAAAATTTTAAAAAAATTACAAAAAAAAAATTCAAAAAATAATTTAAAAAAAATTCAAAAAAAAATTTCGAAAAAAAAATTTTAAAAAAAAATTTTCAAAAAAAAATTTAAAAAAATTACAAAAAAAAAAATTTCAAAAAAAAAATTTCAAAAAAAAATTTAAAAAAAAATTTAAAAAAAAATTGAAAAAAAAAAATTTAAAAAAAAATTCGAAAAAAAATTTCAAAAAATAACAAAAAAAATTTTCAAAAAAAAATTTTAAGAAAATTAAAAAAAAAATTTAAAAAAAAATACAAAAAAAATTTTTAAAAAAAATTAAAAAAAAAATTAAAAAAAAAATTTCAAAAAAATTTCAAAAATTTTTTTTTTAAATTAAAAAAAAAATTAAAAAATAACAAAAAAAAATTTTAAAAAAAATTTAAAAAAGAATTGAAAAAAAAAATTCGAAAAAAAAATTTAAAAAAAAATTTAAAAAAAAAAATTCAAAAAAAAATTTAAAAAAAATTACAAAAAAAAAAATTAAAAAAATAATTTAAAAAAATTTCAAAAAAATTTTCGGAAAAAAAAATTCAAAATAAAAATTTAAAAAAAAAATAACAAAAAAAAAATAAAAAAAAAATTAAAAAAAAAAAATTAAAAAAAATTTTTAAAAAATTTTAAAAAAAATAAAAAAAAAAATTTAAAAAAAAAATAAAAAAAAATAAAAAAAAAATTAAAAAAAAAATTTAAAAAAAATTTAAAAAAATAACAAAAAAAAATTAAAAAAAAATTTAAAAAAAAAATTAAAAAAAAATTTTCAAAAAAAAATTTAAAAAAAAAATTCGAAATTTCGAAAAAAAAAAATTTCAAAAAAAATAATTTCGAAAAAAAAAAATTTCAAAAAAAAAAATTTAAAAAAAAAAATTGAAAAAAAAAATTTTTCAAAAAAAAATTTTGAAAAAATAAAAAAAAAATTCCGAAAAAAAAAAAAAAAAAAAAAAAATTTTCAAAAAAAAATTTAAAAAAAATTACAAAAAAAAAAATTAAAAAAAAAATTTCAAAAAAAATTTCAAAAAAATTTCAAAAAATTTTTTTTAAAATTTTCAAAAAAAAATTTAAAAAATAAAAAAAAAAATTTCAAAAAAATTTTCGAAAAAAAAAATTTCAAAAAAAAATTTAAAAAAAATTACAAAAAAAATAAAAAAAAAATTAAAAAAAAATAAAAAAAAAAATTGAAAAAAAATTTAAAAAAGAATTGAAAAAAAAAATTCGAAAAAAAAATTTCGAAAAAAAAATTTTCAAAAAAAAAAATAAAAAAAAAATTCAAAAAAAATTCCAAAAAAATTTTCGAAAAAAAAATTTGAAAAAAAAATTTAAAAAAAAATTTTAAAAAAAAATTTTAAAAAAATTACAAAAAAAAAATAAAAAAAAAATTTAAAAAAAATTTCAAAAAAATTTTCGAAAAAAAAATTTCAAAAAAATTTTCGAAAAAAAAAATTTCAAAAAAAAATTTTAAAAAAATTACAAAAAAAATAAAAAAAAAAATTAAAAAAAAAATAAAAAAAAAAATTGAAAAAAAATTTAAAAAAGAATTGGAAAAAAAAATTCGAAAAAAAAATTTCGAAAAAAAAATTTTCAAAAAAAAAATAAAAAAAAAATTTAAAAAAAATTTCAAAAAAATTTTCGAAAAAAAAATTTCAAAAAAAAAAATTTTAAAAAAAATTTCCAAAAAAAATTTAAAAAAATTTTCGAAAAAAAAAATAAAAAAAAAAAATAAAAAAAAAATAACAAAAATAAATAAATAAAAAATTTTTAAAAAAAATTCGAAATTTCGAAAAAAAAAATTTCAAAAAAAATAATTTCGAAAAAAAAAATTTAAAAAAAAAAATTTAAAAAAAAAAATTAAAAAAAAAATTTTTCAAAAAAAAATTTTAAAAAAATAAAAAAAAAAATAAAAAAAAAATAACAAAAATAAATAAAAAAAAAATTTAAAAAAAAAATTAGAAATTTCGAAAAAAAAAATTTCAAAAAAATAATTTCGAAAAAAAAAAATTAAAAAAAAAAAAATTTAAAAAAAAAAATTGAAAAAAAAAATTTTTCAAAAAAAAATTTTAAAAAAATAAAATAAAAATTCAAAAAAAAATTCCGAAAAAAAAAAAAAAAAAAAATTTTCAAAAAAAAATTGAAAAAAAATTACAAAAAAATTCAAAAAAAAAAATTTCAAAAAAAAAAATTTAAAAAAAAAATTGAAAAAAAAAATTCGAAAAAAAATTCGAAAAAAAAATTCGAAAAAAAAATTTCAAAAAAAATTTTCAAAAAAAAAATTAAAAAAAATTACAAAAAAAAATTTAAAAAAAATAAAAAAAAATTTTAAAAAGAATTGAAAAAAAAAATTCGAAAAAAAAATTTTCAAAAAAAAAATAAAAAAAAAAATTCAAAAAAAATTCCAAAAAAATTTTCGAAAAAAAAAATTTAAAAAAAAATTTTTCAAAAAAAAATTTAAACAAAATTTAAAAAAAAATTACAAAAAAAAAATTAAAAAAAAAAATTTAAAAAAAATTTCAAAAAAGTTTTCGAAAAAAAAAATTTCAAAAAAATTACAAAAAAATTTTCGAAAAAAAAATTAAAAAAAAAAATTTTTCAAAAAAAAATTTTAAAAAAATTTAAAAAAAAATTTAAAAAAAATTACAAAAAAAAAATAAAAAAAAAAATTTAAAAAAAAAAATTCAAAAAAAAATTAAAAAAAAAAAAATTCAAAAAAAATTTTAAAAAAATTACAAAAAAAAAATAATTTAAAAAAAATTCAAAAAAAATTTCGAAAAAAAAATTAAAAAAAAAATAAAAAAAAAAAATTGAAAAAAAATTTAAAAAAGAATTGAA
>OX101815.2:36676641-36684141 GCA_944452925.2 Chrysolina oricalcia | reverse complement strand
ATTTAAAAAAGAATTGAAAAAAAAAATTCGAAAAAAAAAAATTTCAAAAAAAAAAATAAAAAAAAAAAATTTAAAAAAAATTCCAAAAAAATTTTCGAAAAAAAAAATTAAAAAAAAAATTTTTCAAAAAAAAATTTAAAAAAAATTAAAAAAAAAATTACAAAAAAAAAATTAAAAAAAAAAATTTCAAAAAAATTTCAAAAAAGTTTTCGAAAAAAAAAAATTCAAAAAAATTACAAATGAAATAAAAAAAAAATTAAAAAAAAAATAAAAAAAAAAAAATTGAAAAAAAATTTAAAAAAGAATTGAAAAAAAAAATTCGAAAAAAAAATTTCGAAAAAAAAATTTTCAAAAAAAAAATAAAAAAAAAATTTAAAAAAAAAAATTTAAAAAAAATTAAAAAAAAAAATTACAAAAAAAAAAATAAAAAAAAAAATTTAAAAAAAATTTCAAAAAATTTTTCGAAAAAAATAATTTCAAAAAAAAAAATTTCAAAAAAAAAAATTAAAAAAAAAATTTCCAAAAAAAATTTAAAAAATTTTCGAAAAAAAAAATTAAAAAAAATTTTTAAAAAAATTTTAAAAAAAAATTTAAAAAAAATTAAAAAAAAACAAATTCAAAAAAAAATTTTAAAAAAATTACAAAAAAAAAATTCAAAAAATAATTTAAAAAAAATTCAAAAAAAATTTCGAAAAAAAAATTTAAAAAAATTACAAAAAAAAAAATTTCAAAAAAAAAATTTCAAAAAAAAATTTAAAAAAAAATTTAAAAAAAATTGAAAAAAAATTGAAAAAAAAAATTCGAAAAAAAATTGAAAAAAAAAATTAAAAAAAAAAAATTCGAAAAAAAATTTCAAAAAATAACAAAAAAAATTTTCAAAAAAAAATTTTAAAAAAATTAAAAAAAAAAATTAAAAAAAAAATACAAAAAAAATTTTTAAAAAAAATAAAAAAAAAAAATTCGAAAAAAAAATTTAAAAAAAAAATTTTCAAAAAAAAATTTAAAAAAATTACAAAAAAAAAAATTTCAAAAAAAAAATTTCAAAAAAAAATTTAAAAAAAAATTTAAAAAAAAATTGAAAAAAAATTGAAAAAAAAAAAATTAAAAAAAAAAATTCGAAAAAAAATTTCAAAAAATAACAAAAAAAATTTTCAAAAAAAATTTTTAAAAAAATTAAAAAAAAAAATTTAAAAAAAAATACAAAAAAAATTTTTAAAAAAAATTAAAAAAAAAATTAAAAAAAAAAATTTCAAAAAAATTTCAAAAATTTTTTTTTTAATTTAAAAAAAAAAATTAAAAAATAACAAAAAAAAATAAAAAAAAATTTCAAAAAAATTTCAAAAAATTTCAAAAAATTTTTTTTAAAATTTTCAAAAAAAAAATTTAAAAAAAAATTTCAAAAAAATTTTCGAAAAAAAAAATTTCAAAAAAAAATTTAAAAAAAAATCCAAAAAAAAAAAATTTAAAAAAAAAATTCGAAAAAAAAAATTAAAAAAAAAAAAATTTCAAAAAAAAATTAAAAAAAAATTACAAAAAAAAAATTAAAAAAAAACATTTCAAAAAAAATTTCAAAAAAATTTCAAAAAATTTTTTTTTAAATTTTCAAAAAAAAAATTTAAAAAATGAAAAAAAAAATTTCAAAAAAATTTTCGAAAAAAAAAATTTCAAAAAAAAATTTAAAAAAAAATCCAAAAAAATAAAAAAAAAATTAAAAAAAAAAAATAAAAAAAAAAAATTTAAAAAAAAATTTAAAAAAAATTTTAAAAAAAATTAAAAAAAATTACAAAAAAAATAAAAAAAAAATAAAAAAAAATTCAAAAAAAAAATTAAAAAAAAAATTTCAAAAAAATTTAAAAAAAATTACAAAAAAAAAAATTAAAAAAAAAATTTCAAAAAAAAATTAAAAAAAAATTACAAAAAAAAAATAAAAAAAAAAATTTCAAAAAAAATTTCAAAAAAATTTCAAAAAATTTTTTTAAAATTTTCAAAAAAAAATTTTAAAAATAAAAAAAAAAATTTCAAAAAAATTTTCGAAAAAAAAAATTTCAGAAAAAAATTTAAAAAAAATTACAAAAAAAAATAAAAAAAAAATTTTAAAAAAAATAAAAAAAAAAATTGAAAAAAAATTTAAAAAAGAATTGAAAAAAAAAATTCGAAAAAAAAATTTCGAAAAAAAAATTTTCAAAAAAAAAATAAAAAAAAAAATTCAAAAAAAATTCCAAAAAAATTTTCGAAAAAAAAATTTAAAAAAAAAATTTTTCAAAAAAAAATTTAAAAAAAATTCCGAAAAAAAAAAAAAAAAAATTTTCAAAAAAAAATTTAAAAAAAATTACAAAAAAAATTCAAAAAAAAAAATTTAAAAAAAAAAAATTTAAAAAAAAAATTGAAAAAAAAAATTCGAAAAAAAAATTTTCAAAAAAAAAAATAAAAAAAAAAAATTCAAAAAAAATTCCAAAAAAATTTTCGAAAAAAAAAATTAAAAAAAAAAATTTTTCAAAAAAAAATTTAAAAAAAATTTAAAAAAAAATTACAAAAAAAAAATTAAAAAAAAAAATTTAAAAAAAATTTCAAAAAAGTTTTCGAAAAAAAAAATTTCAAAAAAATTATAAAAAAATTTTCGAAAAAAAAATGTAAAAAAAAAATTTAAAAAAAATTTAAAAAAAAATTTAAAAAAAATTACAAAAAAAAAAATAAAAAATAAAAATTTCAAAAAAAAATTCAAAAAAAAATTTAAAAAAAAAAATTCGAAAAAAATTTTAAAAAAATTACAAAAAAAAAATAATTTAAAAAAAATTCAAAAAAAATTTCGAAAAAAAAATTAAAAAAAAAATTTAAAAAAAAAAATTGAAAAAAAATTTAAAAAAGAATTGAAAAAAAAAATCGAAAAAAAAATTTTCAAAAAAAAAAATAAAAAAAAAAAATTCAAAAAAAATTCCAAAAAAATTTTCGAAAAAAAAAATTAAAAAAAAAATTTTTTCAAAAAAAAATTTAAAAAAAATTAAAAAAAAAATTACAAAAAAAAAATTTCAAAAAAAAATTCAAAAAAAAATTTAAAAAAAAAAAATTCAAAAAAAATTTTAAAAAAATTACAAAAAAAAAATAATTTAAAAAAAATTCAAAAAAAATTTCGAAAAAAAAATTTAAAAAAAAATAAAAAAAAAAAATTGAAAAAAAATTTAAAAAAGAATTGAAAAAAAAAATTCGAAAAAAAAATTTCGAAAAAAAAATTTAAAAAAAAATTAAAAAAAATAATAAAAAAAATAACAAAAATAAATAAAAAAAAAATTTAAAAAAAAAATTCGAAAAAAAAAATTTCAAAAAAAATAATTTCGAAAAAAAAAAATTTCAAAAAAAAAAATTTAAAAAAAAAAATTGAAAAAAAAAATTTTTCAAAAAAAAATTTTAAAAAAATTACAAAAAAAATTCAAAAAAAAAATTTCAAAAAAAAAAATTAAAAAAAAAAATTGAAAAAAAAAATTCGAAAAAAAATTCGAAAAAAAATTTCGAAAAAAAAATTTCAAAAAAAATTTTCAAAAAAAAAATAAAAAAAAATTACAAAAAAAAATAAAAAAAAAATAAAAAAAAATTTAAAAAAGAATTGAAAAAAAAAATTCGAAAAAAAAATTTTCAAAAAAAAAAATAAAAAAAAAAAATTCAAAAAAAATTCCAAAAAAATTTTCGAAAAAAAAAATTTTCGAAAAAAAATTTTTCAAAAAAAAATTTCAAAAAAATTTAAAAAAAAATTACAAAAAAAAAATTAAAAAAAAAAAATTTAAAAAAAATTTCAAAAAAGTTTTCGAAAAAAAAAATTTCAAAAAAATTACAAAAAAATTTTCGAAAAAAAAATTTAAAAAAAAAATTTTTCAAAAAAAAATTTTAAAAAAATTAAAAAAAAAATTTAAAAAAAATTACAAAAAAAAATAAAAAAAAAATTTAAAAAAAATTTCAAAAAAATTTTCGAAAAAAAAAATTCGAAAAAAAAATTTTCAAAAAAAAAAATTCCAAAAAAATTTTCGAAAAAAAAATTTAAAAAAAAATTTTTCAAAAAAATTATTTTGAAAAAATTCAAAAAAAATTTTTAAAAAAAATAAAAAAAAAAAAATAAAAAAAAAAAATGAAAAAAAATTTAAAAAAGAATTGAAAAAAAAAATTCGAAAAAAAAATTTCGAAAAAAAAATTTTCAAAAAAAAAAATAAAAAAAAAATTAAAAAAAAAAATAACAAAAAAAAAAATAAAAAAAAAATTAAAAAAAAAAAATTTAAAAAAAATTAAAAAAAAAATTACAAAAAAAAAATTAAAAAAAAAAAATTTAAAAAAAATTTCAAAAAAGTTTTCGAAAAAAAAAATTTCAAAAAAATTACAAAAAAATTTTCGAAAAAAAAATTAAAAAAAAAAATTTTTCAAAAAAAAATTTAAAAAAAATTTTAAAAAAAATTTAAAAAAAATTACAAAAAAAAAATAAAAAAAAAAAAATTTAAAAAAAAAATTCAAAAAAAATTAAAAAAAAAAATTCAAAAAAAATTTTTAAAAAATTACAAAAAAAAAATAATTTAAAAAAAATTCAAAAAAAATTTCGAAAAAAAAATTTAAAAAAAAATAAAAAAAAAAATTGAAAAAAAATTTAAAAAAGAATTGAAAAAAAAAATTCGAAAAAAAAATTTCGAAAAAAAAATTTTCAAAAAAAAAATAAAAAAAAAATTTTAAAAAAAAATAACAAAAAAAAATAAAAAAAAAAATTTAAAAAAAAAAATTTAAAAAAAATTTTAAAAAAAAATTTTTAAAAAAATTTAAAAAAAAAATTAAAAAAAAAATTTAAAAAAAAATTTTAAAAAAAAATTCAAAAAAAAATTTAAAAAAAATTACAAAAAAAAAATTAAAAAAATAATTTAAAAAAATTAAAAAAAAAAATAAAAAAAAAAAATAAAAAAAAATAACAAAAATAAATAAAAAAAAAATTTAAAAAAAAAATTCGAAAAAAAAAATTTCAAAAAAAATAATTTCGAAAAAAAAAAATTTCAAAAAAAAAATTTTAAAAAAAAAATTGAAAAAAAAAATTTTTCAAAAAAAAATTTTAAAAAAATAAAATAAAAATTCAAAAAAAAATTCCGAAAAAAAAAAAAAAAAAAAATTTTCAAAAAAAAATTTTAAAAAAATTACAAAAAAAATTCAAAAAAAAAATTTCAAAAAAAAAAATTTAAAAAAAAAATTGAAAAAAAAAATTCGAAAAAAAATTCGAAAAAAAATTTCGAAAAAAAAATTTCAAAAAAAATTTTCAAAAAAAAAATTTAAAAAAATTACAAAAAAAAATAAAAAAAAAATAAAAAAAAATTTAAAAAAGAATTGAAAAAAAAATTCGAAAAAAAAATTTTCAAAAAAAAAAATAAAAAAAAAAATTCAAAAAAAATTCCAAAAAAATTTTCGAAAAAAAAAATTAAAAAAAAAAATTTTTCAAAAAAAAATTTCAAAAAAATTTAAAAAAAATTACAAAAAAAAAATTTAAAAAAAAAAATTTAAAAAAAATTTCAAAAAAGTTTTCGAAAAAAAAAATTTCAAAAAAATTACAAAAAAATTTTCGAAAAAAAAATTTTAAAAAAAAATTTTTCAAAAAAAAATTTAAAAAAAATTAAAAAAAAAATTTAAAAAAAATTCCAAAAAAAAAATAAAAAAAAAATTTAAAAAAAATTTCAAAAAAATTTTCGAAAAAAAAATTTCGAAAAAAAAATTTTCAAAAAAAAAAATTCCAAAAAAATTTTCGAAAAAAAAATTTAAAAAAAAAATTTTTCAAAAAAATAATTTAAAAAAAATTCAAAAAAAATTTTAAAAAAAAATTAAAAAAAAAAATAAAAAAAAAAAATTGAAAAAAAATTTAAAAAAGAATTGAAAAAAAAAATTCGAAAAAAAAATTTCGAAAAAAAAATTTTCAAAAAAAAAAATAAAAAAAAAATTAAAAAAAAAATAACAAAAAAAAAATAAAAAAAAAAATTTAAAAAAAAAAATTTAAAAAAAATTTTTAAAAAAAATTTCAAAAAAAAATTTTTTAAAAAATTTAAAAAAAAATTTTAAAAAAAATTTAAAAAAAAATTAAAAAAAAAATTCAAAAAAAAATTTAAAAAAAAATTACAAAAAAAAAAATTTAAAAAAAAATTTCAAAAAAAATTTCAAAAAAATTTCAAAAAATTTTTTTTAAAATTTTCAAATAAAAAATTTAAAAAATAAAAAAAAAATTAAAAAAAAAATTTAAAAAAAAATTTAAAAAAGAATTGAAAAAAAAATTCGAAAAAAAAAATTTCAAAAAAAAAAATAAAAAAAAAAAATTTTAAAAAAATTCCAAAAAAATTTTCGAAAAAAAAAATTAAAAAAAAAATTTTTCAAAAAAAAATTTAAAAAAAATTAAAAAAAAAATTACAAAAAAAAAATTAAAAAAAAAAATTTCAAAAAAATTTCAAAAAAGTTTTCGAAAAAAAAAATTTCAAAAAAATTACAAATGAAATAAAAAAATTAAAAAAAAAATAAAAAAAAAAAAATTGAAAAAAAATTTAAAAAAGAATTGAAAAAAAAAATTCGAAAAAAAAATTTCGAAAAAAAAATTTTCAAAAAAAAAAATAAAAAAAAAATTAAAAAAAAAAAATTTAAAAAAAATTAAAAAAAAAATTACAAAAAAAAAATAAAAAAAAAAAATTTAAAAAAAATTTCAAAAAAATTTTAGAAAAAAAAAATTTCAAAAAAAAAAATTTCAAAAAAAAAAAATTAAAAAAAAAATTTCCAAAAAAAATTTAAAAAAATTTTCGAAAAAAAAAATTAAAAAAAATTCAAAAAAAAAATTTAAAAAAAAATAACAAAAAAAAAATAAAAAAAAAATTTAAAAAAAAAATTTAAAAAAAAAAATTTAAAAAAAATTTTAAAAAAAAATTTCAAAAAAAAATTTAAAAAAATTACAAAAAAAAAAAATTCAAAAAAAAAATTTCAAAAAAAAATTTAAAAAAAAATTTAAAAAAAAATTTTAAAAAAATTACAAAAAAAAAATTCAAAAAATAATTTAAAAAAAATTCAAAAAAAATTTCGAAAAAAAAATAAAAAAAAAAAAATTTCAAAAAAAAATTTAAAAAAATTACAAAAAAAAAATTTCAAAAAAAAAATTTCAAAAAAAAATTTTAAAAAAAATTAAAAAAAAAATTGAAAAAAAATTGAAAAAAAAAAAATTTTAAAAAAAATTCGAAAAAAAATTTCAAAAAATAACAAAAAAAATTTTCAAAAAAAAATTTTAAAAAAATTAAAAAAAAAATTAAAAAAAAATACAAAAAAAATTTTTAAAAAAAATTAAAAAAAAAATTTTCAAAAAAAAATTAAAAAAAATTACAAAAAAAAATAAAAAAAAAAATAAAAAAAAATTTAAAAAAGAATTGAAAAAAAAATTCGAAAAAAAAATTTTCAAAAAAAAAAATAAAAAAAAAAATTCAAAAAAAATTCCAAAAAAATTTTCGAAAAAAAAAATTAAAAAAA
>OX101815.2:36669141-36671641 GCA_944452925.2 Chrysolina oricalcia | reverse complement strand
AAAAAAATTTCAAAAAAATTTCAAAAAATTTTTTTAAAATTTTCAAAAAAAAATTTTAAAAATAAAAAAAAAAATTTCAAAAAAATTTTCGAAAAAAAAAATTTCAGAAAAAAATTTAAAAAAAATTACAAAAAAAAATAAAAAAAAAATTTTAAAAAAAATAAAAAAAAAAATTGAAAAAAAATTTAAAAAAGAATTGAAAAAAAAAATTCGAAAAAAAAATTTCGAAAAAAAAATTTTCAAAAAAAAAATAAAAAAAAAAATTCAAAAAAAATTCCAAAAAAATTTTCGAAAAAAAAATTTAAAAAAAAAATTTTTCAAAAAAAAATTTAAAAAAAATTCCGAAAAAAAAAAAAAAAAAATTTTCAAAAAAAAATTTAAAAAAAATTACAAAAAAAATTCAAAAAAAAAAATTTCAAAAAAAAAAATTTAAAAAAAAAATTGAAAAAAAAAATTCGAAAAAAAAATTTTCAAAAAAAAAAATAAAAAAAAAAAATTCAAAAAAAATTCCAAAAAAATTTTCGAAAAAAAAAATTAAAAAAAAAAATTTTTCAAAAAAAAATTTAAAAAAAATTTAAAAAAAAATTACAAAAAAAAAATTAAAAAAAAAAATTTAAAAAAAATTTCAAAAAAGTTTTCGAAAAAAAAAATTTCAAAAAAATTATAAAAAAATTTTCGAAAAAAAAATGTAAAAAAAAAATTTAAAAAAAATTTAAAAAAAAATTTAAAAAAAATTACAAAAAAAAAAATAAAAAACAAAAATTTCAAAAAAAAATTCAAAAAAAAATTTAAAAAAAAAAATTCGAAAAAAATTTTAAAAAAATTACAAAAAAAAAATAATTTAAAAAAAATTCAAAAAAAATTTCGAAAAAAAAATTAAAAAAAAAATTTAAAAAAAAAAATTGAAAAAAAATTTAAAAAAGAATTGAAAAAAAAAATCGAAAAAAAAATTTTCAAAAAAAAAAATAAAAAAAAAAAATTCAAAAAAAATTCCAAAAAAATTTTCGAAAAAAAAAATTAAAAAAAAAATTTTTTCAAAAAAAAATTTAAAAAAAATTAAAAAAAAAATTACAAAAAAAAAATTTCAAAAAAAAATTCAAAAAAAAATTTAAAAAAAAAAAATTCAAAAAAAATTTTAAAAAAATTACAAAAAAAAAATAATTTAAAAAAAATTCAAAAAAAATTTCGAAAAAAAAATTTAAAAAAAAATAAAAAAAAAAAATTGAAAAAAAATTTAAAAAAGAATTGAAAAAAAAAATTCGAAAAAAAAATTTCGAAAAAAAAATTTAAAAAAAAATTAAAAAAAATAATAAAAAAAATAACAAAAATAAATAAAAAAAAAATTTAAAAAAAAAATTCGAAAAAAAAAATTTCAAAAAAAATAATTTCGAAAAAAAAAAATTTCAAAAAAAAAAATTTAAAAAAAAAAATTGAAAAAAAAAATTTTTCAAAAAAAAATTTTAAAAAAATTACAAAAAAAATTCAAAAAAAAAATTTCAAAAAAAAAAATTTAAAAAAAAAATTGAAAAAAAAAATTCGAAAAAAAATTCGAAAAAAAATTTCGAAAAAAAAATTTCAAAAAAAATTTTCAAAAAAAAAATAAAAAAAAATTACAAAAAAAAATAAAAAAAAAATAAAAAAAAATTTAAAAAAGAATTGAAAAAAAAAATTCGAAAAAAAAATTTTCAAAAAAAAAAATAAAAAAAAAAAATTCAAAAAAAATTCCAAAAAAATTTTCGAAAAAAAAAATTTTCGAAAAAAAATTTTTCAAAAAAAAATTTCAAAAAAATTTAAAAAAAAATTACAAAAAAAAAATTAAAAAAAAAAATTTAAAAAAAATTTCAAAAAAGTTTTCGAAAAAAAAAATTTCAAAAAAATTACAAAAAAATTTTCGAAAAAAAAATTTAAAAAAAAAATTTTTCAAAAAAAAATTTTAAAAAAATTAAAAAAAAAATTTAAAAAAAATTACAAAAAAAAATAAAAAAAAAATTTAAAAAAAATTTCAAAAAAATTTTCGAAAAAAAAAATTCGAAAAAAAAATTTTCAAAAAAAAAAATTCCAAAAAAATTTTCGAAAAAAAAATTTAAAAAAAAATTTTTCAAAAAAATAATTTTGAAAAAATTCAAAAAAAATTTTTAAAAAAAATAAAAAAAAAAAAATAAAAAAAAAAAATGAAAAAAAATTTAAAAAAGAATTGAAAAAAAAAATTCGAAAAAAAAATTTCGAAAAAAAAATTTTCAAAAAAAAAAATAAAAAAAAAATTAAAAAAAAAAATAACAAAAAAAAAAATAAAAAAAAAATTAAAAAAAAAAAATTTAAAAAAAATTAAAAAAAAAATTACAAAAAAAAAATTAAAAAAAAAAAATTTAAAAAAAATTTCAAAAAAGTTTTCGAAAAAAAAAATTTCAAAAAAATTACAAAAAAATTTTCGAAAAAAAAATTAAAAAAAAAAATTTTTCAAAAAAAAATTTAAAAAAAATTTTAAAAAAAATTTAAAAAA
>OX101815.2:36606641-36619141 GCA_944452925.2 Chrysolina oricalcia | reverse complement strand
AAAATTTCAAAAAAAAAAATTTTAAAAAAAATTTCCAAAAAAAATTTAAAAAAATTTTCGAAAAAAAATAAAAAAAAAATAAAAAAAAAAATAACAAAAATAAATAAAAAAAAAATTTAAAAAAAAAATTCGAAATTTCGAAAAAAAAAATTTCAAAAAAAATAATTTCGAAAAAAAAAAATTTCAAAAAAAAAAATTAAAAAAAAAAAATTGAAAAAAAAAATTTTTCAAAAAAAAATTTTGAAAAAATAAAAAAAAAATTCAAAAAAAAATTCCGAAAAAAAAAAAAAAAAAAAATTTCAAAAAAAAATTTAAAAAATAAAAAAAAAAATTTCAAAGAAATTTTCGAAAAAAAAAATTTCAAAAAAAAATTTAAAAAAAATTACAAAAAAAATAAAAAAAAAAATAAAAAAAAAATTGAAAAAAAATTTAAAAAAGAATTGAAAAAAAAAATTCGAAAAAAAAATTTCGAAAAAAAAATTTTCAAAAAAAAAATAAAAAAAAAAATTCAAAAAAAATTCCAAAAAAATTTTCGAAAAAAAAATTTAAAAAAAAAATTTTTCAAAAAAAAATTTAAAAAAAATTTAAAAAAAAAAATTTAAAAAAAATTACAAAAAAAAAATTAAAAAAAAAATTTAAAAAAAATTTCAAAAAAATTTTCGAAAAAAAAATTTCAAAAAAAAAAATTTTAAAAAAAATTTCCAAAAAAAATTTTAAAAAATTTTCGAAAAAAAAAATAAAAAAAAAAAATAAAAAAAAAATAACAAAAATAAATAAATAAAAAATTTAAAAAAAAAATTCGAAATTTCGAAAAAAAAAATTTCAAAAAAAATAATTTCGAAAAAAAAAAATTAAAAAAAAAAAATTAAAAAAAAAAAATTAAAAAAAAAAATTTTTCAAAAAAAAATTTTAAAAAAATTTCAAAAAAAAATTACAAAAAAAAAATTTAAAAAAAAATTTCAAAAAAAAATTCAAAAAAATTTCAAAAAATTTTTTTTAAAATTTTCAAAAAAAAAATTTAAAAAATAAAAAAAAAAATTTAAAAAAGAATTGAAAAAAAAAATTCGAAAAAAAAATTTTCAAAAAAAAAAATAAAAAAAAAAATTCAAAAAAAATTCCAAAAAAATTTTCGAAAAAAATTTTCAAAAAAAAAATTAAAAAAAATTACAAAAAAAAATAAAAAAAAAAATAAAAAAAATTTCGAAAAAAAAATTAAAAAAAAAAAAATTTCAAAAAAAAATTAAAAAAAAATTACAAAAAAAAAATTTAAAAAAAAATTTCAAAAAAAATTTCAAAAAATTTTTTTTAAAATTTTCAAAAAAAAAATTTAAAAAATAAAAAAAAAATTTAAAAAAAAATTAAAAAAGAATTGAAAAAAAAATTCGAAAAAAAAATTTTCAAAAAAAAAAATAAAAAAAAAAAATTTAAAAAAAATTCCAAAAAAATTTTCGAAAAAAAAAATTTAAAAAAAAAATTTTTCAAAAAAAAATTTTAAAAAAATTTAAAAAAAAATTACAAAAAAAAAATTAAAAAAAAAAATTTAAAAAAAATTTCAAAAAAGTTTTCGAAAAAATAAAATTTCAAAAAAAAATTTAAAAAAAATAACAAAAAAAAATTTAAAAAAAATTTTAAAAAAAATTAAAAAAAAAATTTTAAAAAAAATTTAAAAAAAATTTTCAAAAAAAAAATTAAAAAAAATTACAAAAAAAAATAAAAAAAAATTTCAAAAAAAAATTTAAAAAAAATTACAAAAAAAAAAAATTTAAAAAAAAATTTCAAAAAAAAATTCAAAAAAAATTTCAAAAAATTTTTTTTAAAATTTTCAAAAAAAAAATTTAAAAAATAAAAAAAAAAATTTAAAAAAGAATTGAAAAAAAAAATTCGAAAAAAAAATTTTCAAAAAAAAAAATAAAAAAAAAAAATTCAAAAAAATTTTCGAAAAAAAAATTTAAAAAAAAATTTTTTCAAAAAAAAATTTAAAAAAAATTTAAAAAAAAATTTAAAAAAAATTACAAAAAAAAAATAAAAAAAAAAATTTAAAAAAAATTTCAAAAAAATTTTCGAAAAAAAAATTTCGAAAAAAAAATTTCAAAAATAAAAAATAAAAAAAAAAATTCCAAAAAAATTTTCGAAAAAAAAATTTAAAAAAAAAATTTTTCAAAAAAAAATTTAAAAAAAATTAAAAAAAAAATTTAAAAAAAATTACAAAAAAAAATTTAAAAAAAATTTCAAAAAAATTTTCGAAAAAAAAAATTTCAAAAAAAAAAATTTCAAAAAAAAAAATTTTAAAAAAAATTTCCAAAAAAAATTTTAAAAAATTTTCGAAAAAAAATAAAAAAAAAAAATAAAAAAAAAAATAACAAAAATAAATAAAAAAAAAAATTAAAAAAAAAATTCGAAATTTCGAAAAAAAAAATTTCAAAAAAAATAATTTCGAAAAAAAAAAATTTCAAAAAAAAAAATTAAAAAAAAAAAATTGAAAAAAAAAATTTTTCAAAAAAAAATTTTGAAAAAATAAAAAAAAAATTCAAAAAAAAATTCCGAAAAAAAAAAAAAAAAAAAAAAATTTCAAAAAAAAATTTAAAAAAAATTACAAAAAAAATTCAAAAAAAAAAATTTCAAAAAAAAAATTTAAAAAAAAAATTGAAAAAAAAATTCGAAAAAAAATTTAAAAAATAAAAAAAAAATTAAAAAAAAAATTTTAAAAAGAATTGAAAAAAAAAATTCGAAAAAAAAATTTTCAAAAAAAAAAAATAAAAAAAAAAATTCAAAAAAAATTCCAAAAAAATTTCAAAAAAAAAAATTTAAAAAAAAAATTGAAAAAAAAAATTCGAAAAAAAATTCGAAAAAAAATTCGAAAAAAAATTTAAAAAATAAAAAAAAAATTTAAAAAAAATTTAAAAAAGAATTGAAAAAAAAAAAAAAAAAATTTCAAAAAAAAATTTTAAAAAAATTTAAAAAATAAAAAAAAATAAAAAAAAAAATTTAAAAAAGAATTGAAAAAAAAAATTCAAAAAAAAATTCCGAAAAAAAAAAAAAAAAAAAAATTTCAAAAAAAAATTAAAAAAAATTACAAAAAAAATAAAAAAAAAAAATTTCAAAAAAAAAAATTTAAAAAAAATTAAAAAAAAATTTTAAAAAAAAATTTCAAAAAAAAATTTAAAAAAAATAACAAAAAAAAAATTTAAAAAAAATTTAAAAAAAAATTTTAAAAAAAATTTTAAAAAAAATTTTCAAAAAAAAAATTAAAAAAAATTACAAAAAAAAATAAAAAAAAAAATAAAAAAAAAATTAAAAAAAAAAATTAAAAAAAAAAAATTTAAAAAAAATTTAAAAAAAAATTTAAAAAAAATTACAAAAAAAAATAAAAAAAAAAAATTTAAAAAAAATTTCAAAAAAATTTTCGAAAAAAAAAATTTCAAAAAAAAAATTTCAAAAAAAAAAATTTTAAAAAAAATTTCCAAAAAAAATTTAAAAAAATTTTCGAAAAAAAAAATAAAAAAATAAAAAAAAAATAAAAATAAATAAAAAAAAAATTTAAAAAAAAAATTAGAAATTTCGAAAAAAAAATTTCAAAAAAATAATTTCGAAAAAAAAAAATTTTAAAAAAAAAAATTTAAAAAAAAAAATTGAAAAAAAAAATTTTCAAAAAAAAATTTTAAAAAAATAAAATAAAAATTAAAAAAAAAAATCCGAAGAAAAAATAAAAAAAAAAAAAATTTCAAAAAAAAATTTAAAAAAAATTACAAAAAAAATTCAAAAAAAAAATTAAAAAAAAAAAATTTAAAAAAAAAATTGAAAAAAAAAATTCGAAAAAAAATTCGAAAAAAAAATTCGAAAAAAAAATTTCAAAAAAAATTTTCAAAAAAAAAAATTAAAAAAAATTACAAAAAAAAATAAAAAAAATTTTAAAAAAGAATTGAAAAAAAAAAATTCGAAAAAAAAATTTTCAAAAAAAAAAATAAAAAAAAAAAATTCAAAAAAAATTCCAAAAAAATTTTCGAAAAAAAAAATTAAAAAAAAAATTTTTCAAAAAAAAATTTAAAAAAAATTTAAAAAAAAATTACAAAAAAAAAATTAAAAAAAAAAATTTAAAAAAAATTTCAAAAAAGTTTTCGAAAAAAAAAATTTCAAAAAAATTACAAAAAAATTTTCGAAAAAAAAATTTAAAAAAAAATTTTTTCAAAAAAAAATTTAAAAAAAATTTAAAAAAAAATTTAAAAAAAATTACAAAAAAAAAATAAAAAAAAAAATTTTAAAAAAATTTCAAAAAAATTTTCGAAAAAAAAATTTCGAAAAAAAAATTTTCAAAAAAAAAAATAAAAAAAAAATTCCAAAAAAATTTTCGAAAAAAAAATTTAAAAAAAAAATTTTTCAAAAAAAAATTTAAAAAAAATTAAAAAAAAAATTTAAAAAAAATTACAAAAAAAAATTTCAAAAAAATTTCAAAAAAATTTTCGAAAAAAAAAATTTCAAAAAAAAAAATTTCAAAAAAAAAAATTTTAAAAAAAATTTCCAAAAAAAATTTAAAAAAATTTTCGAAAAAAAATAAAAAAAAAATAAAAAAAAAAATAACAAAAATAAATAAAAAAAAAATTTAAAAAAAAAATTCGAAATTTCGAAAAAAAAAATTTCAAAAAAAATAATTTCGAAAAAAAAAAATTTCAAAAAAAAAAATTAAAAAAAAAAAATTGAAAAAAAAAATTTTTCAAAAAAAAATTTTGAAAAAATAAAAAAAAAATTCAAAAAAAAATTCCGAAAAAAAAAAAAAAAAAAAATTTCAAAAAAAAATTTAAAAAATAAAAAAAAAAATTTCAAAGAAATTTTCGAAAAAAAAAATTTCAAAAAAAAATTTAAAAAAAATTACAAAAAAAATAAAAAAAAAAATAAAAAAAAAATTGAAAAAAAATTTAAAAAAGAATTGAAAAAAAAAATTCGAAAAAAAAATTTCGAAAAAAAAATTTTCAAAAAAAAAATAAAAAAAAAAATTCAAAAAAAATTCCAAAAAAATTTTCGAAAAAAAAATTTAAAAAAAAAATTTTTCAAAAAAAAATTTAAAAAAAATTTAAAAAAAAAAATTTAAAAAAAATTACAAAAAAAAAATTAAAAAAAAAATTTAAAAAAAATTTCAAAAAAATTTTCGAAAAAAAAATTTCAAAAAAAAAAATTTTAAAAAAAATTTCCAAAAAAAATTTTAAAAAATTTTCGAAAAAAAAAATAAAAAAAAAAAATAAAAAAAAAATAACAAAAATAAATAAATAAAAAATTTAAAAAAAAAATTCGAAATTTCGAAAAAAAAAATTTCAAAAAAAATAATTTCGAAAAAAAAAAATTAAAAAAAAAAAATTAAAAAAAAAAAATTAAAAAAAAAAATTTTTCAAAAAAAAATTTTAAAAAAATTTCAAAAAAAAATTACAAAAAAAAAATTTAAAAAAAAATTTCAAAAAAAAATTCAAAAAAATTTCAAAAAATTTTTTTTAAAATTTTCAAAAAAAAAATTTAAAAAATAAAAAAAAAAATTTAAAAAAGAATTGAAAAAAAAAATTCGAAAAAAAAATTTTCAAAAAAAAAAATAAAAAAAAAAATTCAAAAAAAATTCCAAAAAAATTTTCGAAAAAAATTTTCAAAAAAAAAATTAAAAAAAATTACAAAAAAAAATAAAAAAAAAATAAAAAAAATTTCGAAAAAAAAATTAAAAAAAAAAAAATTTCAAAAAAAAATTAAAAAAAAATTACAAAAAAAAAATTTAAAAAAAAATTTCAAAAAAAATTTCAAAAAATTTTTTTTAAAATTTTCAAAAAAAAAATTTAAAAAATAAAAAAAAAATTTAAAAAAAAATTAAAAAAGAATTGAAAAAAAAATTCGAAAAAAAAATTTTCAAAAAAAAAAATAAAAAAAAAAAATTTAAAAAAAATTCCAAAAAAATTTTCGAAAAAAAAAATTTAAAAAAAAAATTTTTCAAAAAAAAATTTTAAAAAAATTTAAAAAAAAATTACAAAAAAAAAATTAAAAAAAAAAATTTAAAAAAAATTTCAAAAAAGTTTTCGAAAAAATAAAATTTCAAAAAAAAATTTAAAAAAAATAACAAAAAAAAATTTAAAAAAAATTTTAAAAAAAATTAAAAAAAAAATTTTAAAAAAAATTTAAAAAAAATTTTCAAAAAAAAAATTAAAAAAAATTACAAAAAAAAATAAAAAAAAATTTCAAAAAAAAATTTAAAAAAAATTACAAAAAAAAAAAATTTAAAAAAAAATTTCAAAAAAAAATTCAAAAAAAATTTCAAAAAATTTTTTTTAAAATTTTCAAAAAAAAAATTTAAAAAATAAAAAAAAAAATTTAAAAAAGAATTGAAAAAAAAAATTCGAAAAAAAAATTTTCAAAAAAAAAAATAAAAAAAAAAAATTCAAAAAAATTTTCGAAAAAAAAATTTAAAAAAAAATTTTTTCAAAAAAAAATTTAAAAAAAATTTAAAAAAAAATTTAAAAAAAATTACAAAAAAAAAAATAAAAAAAAAAATTTAAAAAAAATTTCAAAAAAATTTTCGAAAAAAAAATTTCGAAAAAAAAATTTCAAAAATAAAAAATAAAAAAAAAAATTCCAAAAAAATTTTCGAAAAAAAAATTTAAAAAAAAAATTTTTCAAAAAAAAATTTAAAAAAAATTAAAAAAAAAATTTAAAAAAAATTACAAAAAAAAATTTAAAAAAAATTTCAAAAAAATTTTCGAAAAAAAAAATTTCAAAAAAAAAAATTTCAAAAAAAAAAATTTTAAAAAAAATTTCCAAAAAAAATTTTAAAAAATTTTCGAAAAAAAATAAAAAAAAAAAATAAAAAAAAAAATAACAAAAATAAATAAAAAAAAAAATTAAAAAAAAAATTCGAAATTTCGAAAAAAAAAATTTCAAAAAAAATAATTTCGAAAAAAAAAAATTTCAAAAAAAAAAATTAAAAAAAAAAAATTGAAAAAAAAAATTTTTCAAAAAAAAATTTTGAAAAAATAAAAAAAAAATTCAAAAAAAAATTCCGAAAAAAAAAAAAAAAAAAAAAATTTCAAAAAAAAATTTAAAAAAAATTACAAAAAAAATTCAAAAAAAAAAATTTCAAAAAAAAAATTTAAAAAAAAAATTGAAAAAAAAATTCGAAAAAAAATTTAAAAAATAAAAAAAAAATTAAAAAAAAAATTTTAAAAAGAATTGAAAAAAAAAATTCGAAAAAAAAATTTTCAAAAAAAAAAAATAAAAAAAAAAATTCAAAAAAAATTCCAAAAAAATTTCAAAAAAAAAAATTTAAAAAAAAAATTGAAAAAAAAAATTCGAAAAAAAATTCGAAAAAAAATTCGAAAAAAAATTTAAAAAATAAAAAAAAAATTTAAAAAAAATTTAAAAAAGAATTGAAAAAAAAAAAAAAAAAATTTCAAAAAAAAATTTTAAAAAAATTTAAAAAATAAAAAAAAATAAAAAAAAAAATTTAAAAAAGAATTGAAAAAAAAAATTCAAAAAAAAATTCCGAAAAAAAAAAAAAAAAAAAAATTTCAAAAAAAAATTTAAAAAAAATTACAAAAAAAATAAAAAAAAAAAATTTCAAAAAAAAAAATTTAAAAAAAATTAAAAAAAAATTTTAAAAAAAAATTTCAAAAAAAAATTTAAAAAAAATAACAAAAAAAAAATTTAAAAAAAATTTAAAAAAAAATTTTAAAAAAAATTTTAAAAAAAATTTTCAAAAAAAAAATTAAAAAAAATTACAAAAAAAAATAAAAAAAAAAATAAAAAAAAAATTAAAAAAAAAAATTAAAAAAAAAAAATTTAAAAAAAATTTAAAAAAAAATTTAAAAAAAATTACAAAAAAAAATAAAAAAAAAAAATTTAAAAAAAATTTCAAAAAAATTTTCGAAAAAAAAAATTTCAAAAAAAAAATTTCAAAAAAAAAAATTTTAAAAAAAATTTCCAAAAAAAATTTAAAAAAATTTTCGAAAAAAAAAATAAAAAAATAAAAAAAAAATAAAAATAAATAAAAAAAAAATTTAAAAAAAAAATTAGAAATTTCGAAAAAAAAATTTCAAAAAAATAATTTCGAAAAAAAAAAATTTTAAAAAAAAAAATTTAAAAAAAAAAATTGAAAAAAAAAATTTTCAAAAAAAAATTTTAAAAAAATAAAATAAAAATTAAAAAAAAAAATCCGAAGAAAAAATAAAAAAAAAAAAAATTTCAAAAAAAAATTTAAAAAAAATTACAAAAAAAATTCAAAAAAAAAATTTAAAAAAAAAAATTTAAAAAAAAAATTGAAAAAAAAAATTCGAAAAAAAATTCGAAAAAAAAATTCGAAAAAAAAATTTCAAAAAAAATTTTCAAAAAAAAAATTAAAAAAAATTACAAAAAAAAATAAAAAAAATTTTAAAAAAGAATTGAAAAAAAAAAATTCGAAAAAAAAATTTTCAAAAAAAAAAATAAAAAAAAAAAATTCAAAAAAAATTCCAAAAAAATTTTCGAAAAAAAAAATTAAAAAAAAAATTTTTCAAAAAAAAATTTAAAAAAAATTTAAAAAAAAATTACAAAAAAAAAATTAAAAAAAAAAATTTAAAAAAAATTTCAAAAAAGTTTTCGAAAAAAAAAATTTCAAAAAAATTACAAAAAAATTTTCGAAAAAAAAATTTAAAAAAAAATTTTTTCAAAAAAAAATTTAAAAAAAATTTAAAAAAAAATTTAAAAAAAATTACAAAAAAAAAATAAAAAAAAAAATTTTAAAAAAATTTCAAAAAAATTTTCGAAAAAAAAATTTCGAAAAAAAAATTTTCAAAAAAAAAAATAAAAAAAAAATTCCAAAAAAATTTTCGAAAAAAAAATTTAAAAAAAAAATTTTTCAAAAAAAAATTTAAAAAAAATTAAAAAAAAAATTTAAAAAAAATTACAAAAAAAAATTTCAAAAAAATTTCAAAAAAATTTTCGAAAAAAAAAATTTCAAAAAAAAAAATTTCAAAAAAAAAAATTTTAAAAAAAATTTCCAAAAAAAATTTAAAAAAATTTTCGAAAAAAAATAAAAAAAAAATAAAAAAAAAAATAACAAAAATAAATAAAAAAAAAATTTAAAAAAAAAATTCGAAATTTCGAAAAAAAAAATTTCAAAAAAAATAATTTCGAAAAAAAAAAATTTCAAAAAAAAAAATTAAAAAAAAAAAATTGAAAAAAAAAATTTTTCAAAAAAAAATTTTGAAAAAATAAAAAAAAAATTCAAAAAAAAATTCCGAAAAAAAAAAAAAAAAAAAATTTCAAAAAAAAATTTAAAAAATAAAAAAAAAAATTTCAAAGAAATTTTCGAAAAAAAAAATTTCAAAAAAAAATTTAAAAAAAATTACAAAAAAAATAAAAAAAAAAATAAAAAAAAAATTGAAAAAAAATTTAAAAAAGAATTGAAAAAAAAAATTCGAAAAAAAAATTTCGAAAAAAAAATTTTCAAAAAAAAAATAAAAAAAAAAATTCAAAAAAAATTCCAAAAAAATTTTCGAAAAAAAAATTTAAAAAAAAAATTTTTCAAAAAAAAATTTAAAAAAAATTTAAAAAAAAAAATTTAAAAAAAATTACAAAAAAAAAATTAAAAAAAAAATTTAAAAAAAATTTCAAAAAAATTTTCGAAAAAAAAATTTCAAAAAAAAAAATTTTAAAAAAAATTTCCAAAAAAAATTTTAAAAAATTTTCGAAAAAAAAAATAAAAAAAAAAAATAAAAAAAAAATAACAAAAATAAATAAATAAAAAATTTAAAAAAAAAATTCGAAATTTCGAAAAAAAAAATTTCAAAAAAAATAATTTCGAAAAAAAAAAATTAAAAAAAAAAAATTAAAAAAAAAAAATTAAAAAAAAAAATTTTTCAAAAAAAAATTTTAAAAAAATAAAAAAAAAATTCAAAAAAAAATTCCGAAAAAAAAAAAAAAAAAAAAATTTCAAAAAAAAATTTTAAAAAAATTACAAAAAAAATTCAAAAAAAAAATTTCAAAAAAAAAATTAAAAAAAAAAAATTGAAAAAAAAATTCGAAAAAAAATTCGAAAAAAAATTTCGAAAAAAAAATTTCAAAAAAAAACTTAAAAAAAATTCAAAAAAAATTTCAAAAAAATTTTCGAAAAAAAAATTCAAAAAAAAAATTAAAAAAAAAATAACAAAAAAAAAATAAAAAAAAAATAAAAAAAAAAAAATTTAAAAAAAATTTTAAAAAAAAATTTCAAAAAAAAATTTTTAAAAAAATTTAAAAAAAAAAATTTAAAAAAAATAAAAAAAAAAATTTTTTTTTTTTAAATTTAAAAAAAAATTTTAAAAAAATTTCAAAAAAAATTTCAAAAAAAAAATTCAAAAAAAATTTCAAAAAAATTTTCGAAAAAAAAATTCAAAAAAAAATTTAAAAAAAAATAACAAAAAAAAAATAAAAAAAAAATTAAAAAAAAAAAATTTAAAAAAAATTTTAAAAAAAAATTTCAAAAAAAAATTTTTAAAAAAATTTAAAAAAAAAAATTTAAAAAAAATTTAAAAAAAAATTTTAAAAAAAATTTAAAAAAAAATTTAAAAAAAATTTTAAAAAAAATTTTCAAAAAAAAAATTAAAAAAAATTACAAAAAAAAATAAAAAAAAAAATAAAAAAAAATTTCGAAAAAAAAATTAAAAAAAAAAAATTTCAAAAAAAAATTAAAAAAAAATTACAAAAAAAAAAATTTTAAAAAAAATTTCAAAAAAAAATTAAAAAAAAATTACAAAAAAAAAAATTTCAAAAAAAATTTCAAAAAATTTTTTTTAAAATTTTCAAAAAAAAAATTTAAAAAATAAAAAAAAAATTTAAAAAAAAATTTAAAAAAGAATTGAAAAAAAATTCGAAAAAAAAATTTTCAAAAAAAAAAATAAAAAAAAAATTTTAAATAAATTCCAAAAAAATTTTCGAAAAAAAAAATTTTAAAAAAAAATTTTTCAAAAAAAAATTTAAAAAAAATTAAAAAAAAAATTACAAAAAAAAAATTAAAAAAAAAAATTTAAAAAAAATTTCAAAAAAGTTTTCGAAAAAAAAAATTTCAAAAAAAAATTTAAAAAAAATAACAAAAAAAAATTTAAAAAAAATTTTAAAAAAAATAAAAAAAAAAATTTTAAAAAAAATTTAAAAAAAATTTTCAAAAAAAAAATTAAAAAAATTACAAAAAAAAATAAAAAAAAATTTCGAAAAAAAAAATTAAAAAAAAAAAATTTCAAAAAAAAATTACAAAAAAAAAATTTAAAAAAAAATTTCAAAAAAAAATTCAAAAAAATTTCAAAAAATTTTTTTTAAAATTTTCAAAAAAAAAATTTAAAAAATAAAAAAAAAAATTTAAAAAAGAATTGAAAAAAAAAATTCGAAAAAAAAATTTTCAAAAAAAAAAATAAAAAAAAAAATTCAAAAAAAATTCCAAAAAAATTTTCGAAAAAAATTTTCAAAAAAAAAATTAAAAAAAATTACAAAAAAAAATAAAAAAAAAAATAAAAAAAATTTCGAAAAAAAAATTAAAAAAAAAAAAATTTCAAAAAAAAATTAAAAAAAAATTACAAAAAAAAAATTTAAAAAAAAATTTCAAAAAAAATTTCAAAAAATTTTTTTTAAAATTTTCAAAAAAAAAATTTAAAAAATAAAAAAAAAATTTAAAAAAAAATTAAAAAAGAATTGAAAAAAAAATTCGAAAAAAAAATTTTCAAAAAAAAAAATAAAAAAAAAAAATTTAAAAAAAATTCCAAAAAAATTTTCGAAAAAAAAAATTTAAAAAAAAAATTTTTCAAAAAAAAATTTTAAAAAAATTTAAAAAAAAATTACAAAAAAAAAATTAAAAAAAAAAATTTAAAAAAAATTTCAAAAAAGTTTTCGAAAAAATAAAATTTCAAAAAAAAATTTAAAAAAAATAACAAAAAAAAATTTAAAAAAAATTTTAAAAAAAATTAAAAAAAAAATTTTAAAAAAAATTTAAAAAAAATTTTCAAAAAAAAATTAAAAAAAATTACAAAAAAAAATAAAAAAAAATTTCAAAAAAAAATTTAAAAAAAATTACAAAAAAAAAAAATTTAAAAAAAAATTTCAAAAAAAAATTCAAAAAAAATTTCAAAAATTTTTTTTTAAAATTTTCAAAAAAAAAATTTAAAAAATAAAAAAAAAAATTTAAAAAAGAATTGAAAAAAAAAATTCGAAAAAAAAATTTTCAAAAAAAAAAATAAAAAAAAAAAATTCAAAAAAATTTTCGAAAAAAAAATTTAAAAAAAAATTTTTTCAAAAAAAAATTTAAAAAAAATTTAAAAAAAAATTTAAAAAAAATTACAAAAAAAAAATAAAAAAAAAAATTTAAAAAAAATTTCAAAAAAATTTTCGAAAAAAAAATTTCGAAAAAAAAATTTCAAAAAAAAAAAATAAAAAAAAAAATTCCAAAAAAATTTTCGAAAAAAAAATTTAAAAAAAAAATTTTTCAAAAAAAAATTTAAAAAAAATTAAAAAAAAAATTTAAAAAAAATTACAAA
>OX101815.2:36534141-36544141 GCA_944452925.2 Chrysolina oricalcia | reverse complement strand
AATTTTAAAAAAGAATTGAAAAAAAAAAATTCGAAAAAAAAATTTTCAAAAAAAAAAATAAAAAAAAAAAATTCAAAAAAAATTCCAAAAAAATTTTCGAAAAAAAAAATTAAAAAAAAAATTTTTCAAAAAAAAATTTAAAAAAAATTTAAAAAAAAATTACAAAAAAAAAATTAAAAAAAAAAATTTAAAAAAAATTTCAAAAAAGTTTTCGAAAAAAAAAATTTCAAAAAAATTACAAAAAAATTTTCGAAAAAAAAATTTAAAAAAAAATTTTTTCAAAAAAAAATTTAAAAAAAATTTAAAAAAAAATTTAAAAAAAATTACAAAAAAAAAATAAAAAAAAAAATTTTAAAAAAATTTCAAAAAAATTTTCGAAAAAAAAATTTCGAAAAAAAAATTTTCAAAAAAAAAAATAAAAAAAAAATTCCAAAAAAATTTTCGAAAAAAAAATTTAAAAAAAAAATTTTTCAAAAAAAAATTTAAAAAAAATTAAAAAAAAAATTTAAAAAAAATTACAAAAAAAAATTTCAAAAAAATTTCAAAAAAATTTTCGAAAAAAAAAATTTCAAAAAAAAAAATTTCAAAAAAAAAAATTTTAAAAAAAATTTCCAAAAAAAATTTAAAAAAATTTTCGAAAAAAAATAAAAAAAAAATAAAAAAAAAAATAACAAAAATAAATAAAAAAAAAATTTAAAAAAAAAATTCGAAATTTCGAAAAAAAAAATTTCAAAAAAAATAATTTCGAAAAAAAAAAATTTCAAAAAAAAAAATTAAAAAAAAAAAATTGAAAAAAAAAATTTTTCAAAAAAAAATTTTGAAAAAATAAAAAAAAAATTCAAAAAAAAATTCCGAAAAAAAAAAAAAAAAAAAATTTCAAAAAAAAATTTAAAAAATAAAAAAAAAAATTTCAAAGAAATTTTCGAAAAAAAAAATTTCAAAAAAAAATTTAAAAAAAATTACAAAAAAAATAAAAAAAAAAATAAAAAAAAAATTGAAAAAAAATTTAAAAAAGAATTGAAAAAAAAAATTCGAAAAAAAAATTTCGAAAAAAAAATTTTCAAAAAAAAAATAAAAAAAAAAATTCAAAAAAAATTCCAAAAAAATTTTCGAAAAAAAAATTTAAAAAAAAAATTTTTCAAAAAAAAATTTAAAAAAAATTTAAAAAAAAAAATTTAAAAAAAATTACAAAAAAAAAATTAAAAAAAAAATTTAAAAAAAATTTCAAAAAAATTTTCGAAAAAAAAATTTCAAAAAAAAAAATTTTAAAAAAAATTTCCAAAAAAAATTTTAAAAAATTTTCGAAAAAAAAAATAAAAAAAAAAAATAAAAAAAAAATAACAAAAATAAATAAATAAAAAATTTAAAAAAAAAATTCGAAATTTCGAAAAAAAAAATTTCAAAAAAAATAATTTCGAAAAAAAAAAATTAAAAAAAAAAAATTAAAAAAAAAAAATTAAAAAAAAAAATTTTTCAAAAAAAAATTTTAAAAAAATTTCAAAAAAAAATTACAAAAAAAAAATTTAAAAAAAAATTTCAAAAAAAAATTCAAAAAAATTTCAAAAAATTTTTTTTAAAATTTTCAAAAAAAAAATTTAAAAAATAAAAAAAAAAATTTAAAAAAGAATTGAAAAAAAAAATTCGAAAAAAAAATTTTCAAAAAAAAAAATAAAAAAAAAAATTCAAAAAAAATTCCAAAAAAATTTTCGAAAAAAATTTTCAAAAAAAAAATTAAAAAAAATTACAAAAAAAAATAAAAAAAAAAATAAAAAAAATTTCGAAAAAAAAATTAAAAAAAAAAAAATTTCAAAAAAAAATTAAAAAAAAATTACAAAAAAAAAATTTAAAAAAAAATTTCAAAAAAAATTTCAAAAAATTTTTTTTAAAATTTTCAAAAAAAAAATTTAAAAAATAAAAAAAAAATTTAAAAAAAAATTAAAAAAGAATTGAAAAAAAAATTCGAAAAAAAAATTTTCAAAAAAAAAAATAAAAAAAAAAAATTTAAAAAAAATTCCAAAAAAATTTTCGAAAAAAAAAATTTAAAAAAAAAATTTTTCAAAAAAAAATTTTAAAAAAATTTAAAAAAAAATTACAAAAAAAAAATTAAAAAAAAAAATTTAAAAAAAATTTCAAAAAAGTTTTCGAAAAAATAAAATTTCAAAAAAAAATTTAAAAAAAATAACAAAAAAAAATTTAAAAAAAATTTTAAAAAAAATTAAAAAAAAAATTTTAAAAAAAATTTAAAAAAAATTTTCAAAAAAAAAATTAAAAAAAATTACAAAAAAAAATAAAAAAAAATTTCAAAAAAAAATTTAAAAAAAATTACAAAAAAAAAAAATTTAAAAAAAAATTTCAAAAAAAAATTCAAAAAAAATTTCAAAAAATTTTTTTTAAAATTTTCAAAAAAAAAATTTAAAAAATAAAAAAAAAAATTTAAAAAAGAATTGAAAAAAAAAATTCGAAAAAAAAATTTTCAAAAAAAAAAATAAAAAAAAAAAATTCAAAAAAATTTTCGAAAAAAAAATTTAAAAAAAAATTTTTTCAAAAAAAAATTTAAAAAAAATTTAAAAAAAAATTTAAAAAAAATTACAAAAAAAAAATAAAAAAAAAAATTTAAAAAAAATTTCAAAAAAATTTTCGAAAAAAAAATTTCGAAAAAAAAATTTCAAAAATAAAAAATAAAAAAAAAAATTCCAAAAAAATTTTCGAAAAAAAAATTTAAAAAAAAAATTTTTCAAAAAAAAATTTAAAAAAAATTAAAAAAAAAATTTAAAAAAAATTACAAAAAAAAATTTAAAAAAAATTTCAAAAAAATTTTCGAAAAAAAAAATTTCAAAAAAAAAAATTTCAAAAAAAAAAATTTTAAAAAAAATTTCCAAAAAAAATTTTAAAAAATTTTCGAAAAAAAATAAAAAAAAAAAATAAAAAAAAAAATAACAAAAATAAATAAAAAAAAAAATTAAAAAAAAAATTCGAAATTTCGAAAAAAAAAATTTCAAAAAAAATAATTTCGAAAAAAAAAAATTTCAAAAAAAAAAATTAAAAAAAAAAAATTGAAAAAAAAAATTTTTCAAAAAAAAATTTTGAAAAAATAAAAAAAAAATTCAAAAAAAAATTCCGAAAAAAAAAAAAAAAAAAAAAAATTTCAAAAAAAAATTTAAAAAAAATTACAAAAAAAATTCAAAAAAAAAAATTTCAAAAAAAAAATTTAAAAAAAAAATTGAAAAAAAAATTCGAAAAAAAATTTAAAAAATAAAAAAAAAATTAAAAAAAAAATTTTAAAAAGAATTGAAAAAAAAAATTCGAAAAAAAAATTTTCAAAAAAAAAAAATAAAAAAAAAAATTCAAAAAAAATTCCAAAAAAATTTCAAAAAAAAAAATTTAAAAAAAAAATTGAAAAAAAAAATTCGAAAAAAAATTCGAAAAAAAATTCGAAAAAAAATTTAAAAAATAAAAAAAAAATTTAAAAAAAATTTAAAAAAGAATTGAAAAAAAAAAAAAAAAAATTTCAAAAAAAAATTTTAAAAAAATTTAAAAAATAAAAAAAAATAAAAAAAAAAATTTAAAAAAGAATTGAAAAAAAAAATTCAAAAAAAAATTCCGAAAAAAAAAAAAAAAAAAAAATTTCAAAAAAAAATTTAAAAAAAATTACAAAAAAAATAAAAAAAAAAAATTTCAAAAAAAAAAATTTAAAAAAAATTAAAAAAAAATTTTAAAAAAAAATTTCAAAAAAAAATTTAAAAAAAATAACAAAAAAAAAATTTAAAAAAAATTTAAAAAAAAATTTTAAAAAAAATTTTAAAAAAAATTTTCAAAAAAAAAATTAAAAAAAATTACAAAAAAAAATAAAAAAAAAAATAAAAAAAAAATTAAAAAAAAAAATTAAAAAAAAAAAATTTAAAAAAAATTTAAAAAAAAATTTAAAAAAAATTACAAAAAAAAATAAAAAAAAAAAATTTAAAAAAAATTTCAAAAAAATTTTCGAAAAAAAAAATTTCAAAAAAAAAATTTCAAAAAAAAAAATTTTAAAAAAAATTTCCAAAAAAAATTTAAAAAAATTTTCGAAAAAAAAAATAAAAAAATAAAAAAAAAATAAAAATAAATAAAAAAAAAATTTAAAAAAAAAATTAGAAATTTCGAAAAAAAAATTTCAAAAAAATAATTTCGAAAAAAAAAAATTTTAAAAAAAAAAATTTAAAAAAAAAAATTGAAAAAAAAAATTTTCAAAAAAAAATTTTAAAAAAATAAAATAAAAATTAAAAAAAAAAATCCGAAGAAAAAATAAAAAAAAAAAAAATTTCAAAAAAAAATTTAAAAAAAATTACAAAAAAAATTCAAAAAAAAAATTTAAAAAAAAAAATTTAAAAAAAAAATTGAAAAAAAAAATTCGAAAAAAAATTCGAAAAAAAAATTCGAAAAAAAAATTTCAAAAAAAATTTTCAAAAAAAAAATTAAAAAAAATTACAAAAAAAAATAAAAAAAATTTTAAAAAAGAATTGAAAAAAAAAAATTCGAAAAAAAAATTTTCAAAAAAAAAAATAAAAAAAAAAAATTCAAAAAAAATTCCAAAAAAATTTTCGAAAAAAAAAATTAAAAAAAAAATTTTTCAAAAAAAAATTTAAAAAAAATTTAAAAAAAAATTACAAAAAAAAAATTAAAAAAAAAAATTTAAAAAAAATTTCAAAAAAGTTTTCGAAAAAAAAAATTTCAAAAAAATTACAAAAAAATTTTCGAAAAAAAAATTTAAAAAAAAATTTTTTCAAAAAAAAATTTAAAAAAAATTTAAAAAAAAATTTAAAAAAAATTACAAAAAAAAAATAAAAAAAAAAATTTTAAAAAAATTTCAAAAAAATTTTCGAAAAAAAAATTTCGAAAAAAAAATTTTCAAAAAAAAAAATAAAAAAAAAATTCCAAAAAAATTTTCGAAAAAAAAATTTAAAAAAAAAATTTTTCAAAAAAAAATTTAAAAAAAATTAAAAAAAAAATTTAAAAAAAATTACAAAAAAAAATTTCAAAAAAATTTCAAAAAAATTTTCGAAAAAAAAAATTTCAAAAAAAAAAATTTCAAAAAAAAAAATTTTAAAAAAAATTTCCAAAAAAAATTTAAAAAAATTTTCGAAAAAAAATAAAAAAAAAATAAAAAAAAAAATAACAAAAATAAATAAAAAAAAAATTTAAAAAAAAAATTCGAAATTTCGAAAAAAAAAATTTCAAAAAAAATAATTTCGAAAAAAAAAAATTTCAAAAAAAAAAATTAAAAAAAAAAAATTGAAAAAAAAAATTTTTCAAAAAAAAATTTTGAAAAAATAAAAAAAAAATTCAAAAAAAAATTCCGAAAAAAAAAAAAAAAAAAAATTTCAAAAAAAAATTTAAAAAATAAAAAAAAAAATTTCAAAGAAATTTTCGAAAAAAAAAATTTCAAAAAAAAATTTAAAAAAAATTACAAAAAAAATAAAAAAAAAAATAAAAAAAAAATTGAAAAAAAATTTAAAAAAGAATTGAAAAAAAAAATTCGAAAAAAAAATTTCGAAAAAAAAATTTTCAAAAAAAAAATAAAAAAAAAAATTCAAAAAAAATTCCAAAAAAATTTTCGAAAAAAAAATTTAAAAAAAAAATTTTTCAAAAAAAAATTTAAAAAAAATTTAAAAAAAAAAATTTAAAAAAAATTACAAAAAAAAAATTAAAAAAAAAATTTAAAAAAAATTTCAAAAAAATTTTCGAAAAAAAAATTTCAAAAAAAAAAATTTTAAAAAAAATTTCCAAAAAAAATTTTAAAAAATTTTCGAAAAAAAAAATAAAAAAAAAAAATAAAAAAAAAATAACAAAAATAAATAAATAAAAAATTTAAAAAAAAAATTCGAAATTTCGAAAAAAAAAATTTCAAAAAAAATAATTTCGAAAAAAAAAAATTAAAAAAAAAAAATTAAAAAAAAAAAATTAAAAAAAAAAATTTTTCAAAAAAAAATTTTAAAAAAATAAAAAAAAAATTCAAAAAAAAATTCCGAAAAAAAAAAAAAAAAAAAAATTTCAAAAAAAAATTTTAAAAAAATTACAAAAAAAATTCAAAAAAAAAATTTCAAAAAAAAAATTAAAAAAAAAAAATTGAAAAAAAAATTCGAAAAAAAATTCGAAAAAAAATTTCGAAAAAAAAATTTCAAAAAAAAACTTAAAAAAAATTCAAAAAAAATTTCAAAAAAATTTTCGAAAAAAAAATTCAAAAAAAAAATTAAAAAAAAAATAACAAAAAAAAAATAAAAAAAAAATAAAAAAAAAAAAATTTAAAAAAAATTTTAAAAAAAAATTTCAAAAAAAAATTTTTAAAAAAATTTAAAAAAAAAAATTTAAAAAAAATAAAAAAAAAAATTTTTTTTTTTTAAATTTAAAAAAAAATTTTAAAAAAATTTCAAAAAAAATTTCAAAAAAAAAATTCAAAAAAAATTTCAAAAAAATTTTCGAAAAAAAAATTCAAAAAAAAATTTAAAAAAAAATAACAAAAAAAAAATAAAAAAAAAATTAAAAAAAAAAAATTTAAAAAAAATTTTAAAAAAAAATTTCAAAAAAAAATTTTTAAAAAAATTTAAAAAAAAAAATTTAAAAAAAATTTAAAAAAAAATTTTAAAAAAAATTTAAAAAAAAATTTAAAAAAAATTTTAAAAAAAATTTTCAAAAAAAAAATTAAAAAAAATTACAAAAAAAAATAAAAAAAAAAATAAAAAAAAATTTCGAAAAAAAAATTAAAAAAAAAAAATTTCAAAAAAAAATTAAAAAAAAATTACAAAAAAAAAAATTTTAAAAAAAATTTCAAAAAAAAATTAAAAAAAAATTACAAAAAAAAAAATTTCAAAAAAAATTTCAAAAAATTTTTTTTAAAATTTTCAAAAAAAAAATTTAAAAAATAAAAAAAAAATTTAAAAAAAAATTTAAAAAAGAATTGAAAAAAAATTCGAAAAAAAAATTTTCAAAAAAAAAAATAAAAAAAAAATTTTAAATAAATTCCAAAAAAATTTTCGAAAAAAAAAATTTTAAAAAAAAATTTTTCAAAAAAAAATTTAAAAAAAATTAAAAAAAAAATTACAAAAAAAAAATTAAAAAAAAAAATTTAAAAAAAATTTCAAAAAAGTTTTCGAAAAAAAAAATTTCAAAAAAAAATTTAAAAAAAATAACAAAAAAAAATTTAAAAAAAATTTTAAAAAAAATAAAAAAAAAAATTTTAAAAAAAATTTAAAAAAAATTTTCAAAAAAAAAATTAAAAAAATTACAAAAAAAAATAAAAAAAAATTTCGAAAAAAAAAATTAAAAAAAAAAAATTTCAAAAAAAAATTACAAAAAAAAAATTTAAAAAAAAATTTCAAAAAAAAATTCAAAAAAATTTCAAAAAATTTTTTTTAAAATTTTCAAAAAAAAAATTTAAAAAATAAAAAAAAAAATTTAAAAAAGAATTGAAAAAAAAAATTCGAAAAAAAAATTTTCAAAAAAAAAAATAAAAAAAAAAATTCAAAAAAAATTCCAAAAAAATTTTCGAAAAAAATTTTCAAAAAAAAAATTAAAAAAAATTACAAAAAAAAATAAAAAAAAAAATAAAAAAAATTTCGAAAAAAAAATTAAAAAAAAAAAAATTTCAAAAAAAAATTAAAAAAAAATTACAAAAAAAAAATTTAAAAAAAAATTTCAAAAAAAATTTCAAAAAATTTTTTTTAAAATTTTCAAAAAAAAAATTTAAAAAATAAAAAAAAAATTTAAAAAAAAATTAAAAAAGAATTGAAAAAAAAATTCGAAAAAAAAATTTTCAAAAAAAAAAATAAAAAAAAAAAATTTAAAAAAAATTCCAAAAAAATTTTCGAAAAAAAAAATTTAAAAAAAAAATTTTTCAAAAAAAAATTTTAAAAAAATTTAAAAAAAAATTACAAAAAAAAAATTAAAAAAAAAAATTTAAAAAAAATTTCAAAAAAGTTTTCGAAAAAATAAAATTTCAAAAAAAAATTTAAAAAAAATAACAAAAAAAAATTTAAAAAAAATTTTAAAAAAAATTAAAAAAAAAATTTTAAAAAAAATTTAAAAAAAATTTTCAAAAAAAAAATTAAAAAAAATTACAAAAAAAAATAAAAAAAAATTTCAAAAAAAAATTTAAAAAAAATTACAAAAAAAAAAAATTTAAAAAAAAATTTCAAAAAAAAATTCAAAAAAAATTTCAAAAATTTTTTTTTAAAATTTTCAAAAAAAAAATTTAAAAAATAAAAAAAAAAATTTAAAAAAGAATTGAAAAAAAAAATTCGAAAAAAAAATTTTCAAAAAAAAAAATAAAAAAAAAAAATTCAAAAAAATTTTCGAAAAAAAAATTTAAAAAAAAATTTTTTCAAAAAAAAATTTAAAAAAAATTTAAAAAAAAATTTAAAAAAAATTACAAAAAAAAAATAAAAAAAAAAATTTAAAAAAAATTTCAAAAAAATTTTCGAAAAAAAAATTTCGAAAAAAAAATTTCAAAAAAAAAAAATAAAAAAAAAAATTCCAAAAAAATTTTCGAAAAAAAAATTTAAAAAAAAAATTTTTCAAAAAAAAATTTAAAAAAAATTAAAAAAAAAATTTAAAAAAAATTACAAAAAAAAATTTAAAAAAAATTTCAAAAAAATTTTCGAAAAAAAAAATTTCAAAAAAAAAAATTTCAAAAAAAAAAATTTTAAAAAAAATTTCCAAAAAAAATTTTAAAAAATTTTCGAAAAAAAATAAAAAAAAAAAATAAAAAAAAAAATAACAAAAATAAATAAAAAAAAAAATTAAAAAAAAAATTCGAAATTTCGAAAAAAAAAATTTCAAAAAAAATAATTTCGAAAAAAAAAAATTTCAAAAAAAAAAATTAAAAAAAAAAAATTGAAAAAAAAAATTTTTCAAAAAAAAATTTTGAAAAAATAAAAAAAAAATTCAAAAAAAAATTCCGAAAAAAAAAAAAAAAAAAAAAAATTTCAAAAAAAAATTTAAAAAAAATTACAAAAAAAATTCAAAAAAAAAAATTTCAAAAAAAAAATTTAAAAAAAAAATTGAAAAAAAAATTCGAAAAAAAATTTAAAAAATAAAAAAAAAATTAAAAAAAAAATTTTAAAAAGAATTGAAAAAAAAAATTCGAAAAAAAAATTTTCAAAAAAAAAAAATAAAAAAAAAAATTCAAAAAAAATTCCAAAAAAATTTCAAAAAAAAAAATTTAAAAAAAAAATTGAAAAAAAAAATTCGAAAAAAAATTCGAAAAAAAATTCGAAAAAAAATTTAAAAAATAAAAAAAAAATTTAAAAAAAATTTAAAAAAGAATTGAAAAAAAAAAAAAAAAAATTTCAAAAAAAAATTTTAAAAAAATTTAAAAAATAAAAAAAAATAAAAAAAAAAATTTAAAAAAGAATTGAAAAAAAAAATTCAAAAAAAAATTCCGAAAAAAAAAAAAAAAAAAAAATTTCAAAAAAAAATTTAAAAAAAATTACAAAAAAAATAAAAAAAAAAAATTTCAAAAAAAAAAATTTAAAAAAAATTAAAAAAAAATTTTAAAAAAAAATTTCAAAAAAAAATTTAAAAAAAATAACAAAAAAAAAATTTAAAAAAAATTTAAAAAAAAATTTTAAAAAAAATTTTAAAAAAAATTTTCAAAAAAAAAATTAAAAAAAATTACAAAAAAAAATAAAAAAAAAAATAAAAAAAAAATTAAAAAAAAAAATTAAAAAAAAAAAATTTCAAAAAATTTTAAAAAAATTACAAAAAAAAAAATTAAAAAAAAAATTTCAAAAAAAATTTCAAAAAAATTTCAAAAATTTTTTTTTTAAATTTTCAAAAAAAAATTTAAAAAATAAAAAAAAAAATTACAAAAAAATTTTCGAAAAAAAAAATTTCAAAAAAAAATTAAAAAAAAATTGCAAAAAAAATAAAAAAAAAATAAAAAAAAAATTTAAAAAAAATTTCAAAAAAATTTTCGAAAAAAAAAATTTCAAAAAAAAAAATTTCAAAAAAAAAAATTTTAAAAAAA
>OX101815.2:36499141-36506641 GCA_944452925.2 Chrysolina oricalcia | reverse complement strand
TTTTCAAAAAAATTTTCGAAAAAAAAAATTTCAAAAAAAAATTTAAAAAAAAATCCAAAAAAATAAAAAAAAAAATTAAAAAAAAAAAATTAAAAAAAAAAATTTAAAAAAAATTTAAAAAAGAATTGAAAAAAAAATTCGAAAAAAAAATTTTGAAAAAAAAATTTAAAAAAAAATCCAAAAAAATAAAAAAAAAATTAAAAAAAAAAAATAAAAAAAAAAATTGAAAAAAAATTTAAAAAAGAATTGAAAAAAAAAATTCGAAAAAAAAATTTCGAAAAAAAAATTTTCAAAAAAAAAAATAAAAAAAAAAAATTCAAAAAAAATTCAAAAAAAATTCCAAAAAAATTTTCGAAAAAAAAATTAAAAAAAAAAAATTTTCAAAAAAAAATTTTAAAAAAATTTAAAAAAAAATTTAAAAAAAATTACAAAAAAAAATAAAAAAAAAAAATTTAAAAAAAATTTCAAAAAAATTTTCGAAAAAAAAAATTTCAAAAAAAAAATTTCAAAAAAAAAAATTTTAAAAAAAATTTCCAAAAAAAATTTAAAAAAATTTTCGAAAAAAAAAATAAAAAAATAAAAAAAAAATAAAAATAAATAAAAAAAAAATTAGAAATTTCGAAAAAAAAATTTCAAAAAAATAATTTCGAAAAAAAAAAATTTAAAAAAAAAAAATTTAAAAAAAAAAATTGAAAAAAAAAATTTTCAAAAAAAAATTTTAAAAAAATAAAATAAAAATTAAAAAAAAAATTCCGAAGAAAAAATAAAAAAAAAAAAAATTTTCAAAAAAAAATTTAAAAAAAATTACAAAAAAAATTCAAAAAAAAAAATTTAAAAAAAAAAATTTAAAAAAAAAATTGAAAAAAAAAATTCGAAAAAAAATTCGAAAAAAAAATTCGAAAAAAAAATTTCAAAAAAAATTTTCAAAAAAAAAATTAAAAAAAATTACAAAAAAAAATAAAAAAAATTTTAAAAAAGAATTGAAAAAAAAAAATTCGAAAAAAAAATTTTCAAAAAAAAAAATAAAAAAAAAAAATTCAAAAAAAATTCCAAAAAAATTTTCGAAAAAAAAAATTAAAAAAAAAATTTTTCAAAAAAAAATTTAAAAAAAATTTAAAAAAAAATTACAAAAAAAAAATTAAAAAAAAAAAATTTAAAAAAAATTTCAAAAAAGTTTTCGAAAAAAAAAATTTCAAAAAAATTACAAAAAAATTTTCGAAAAAAAAATTTAAAAAAAAATTTTTTCAAAAAAAAATTTAAAAAAAATTTAAAAAAAAATTTAAAAAAAATTACAAAAAAAAAAATAAAAAAAAAAAATTTTAAAAAAATTTCAAAAAAATTTTCGAAAAAAAAATTTCGAAAAAAAAATTTTCAAAAAAAAAAATAAAAAAAAAATTCCAAAAAAATTTTCGAAAAAAAAATTTAAAAAAAAAATTTTTCAAAAAAAAATTTAAAAAAAATTAAAAAAAAAATTTAAAAAAAATTACAAAAAAAAATTTCAAAAAAATTTCAAAAAAATTTTCGAAAAAAAAAATTTCAAAAAAAAAAATTAAAAAAAAAAAATTGAAAAAAAAAATTTTTCAAAAAAAAATTTTGAAAAAATAAAAAAAAAATTCAAAAAAAAATTCCGAAAAAAAAAAAAAAAAAAAAATTTCAAAAAAAAATTTAAAAAATAAAAAAAAAATTTCAAAGAAATTTTCGAAAAAAAAAATTTCAAAAAAAAATTTAAAAAAAATTACAAAAAAAATAAAAAAAAAAATAAAAAAAAAATTGAAAAAAAATTTAAAAAAGAATTGAAAAAAAAAATTCGAAAAAAAAATTTCGAAAAAAAAATTTTCAAAAAAAAAATAAAAAAAAAAATTCAAAAAAAATTCCAAAAAAATTTTCGAAAAAAAAATTTAAAAAAAAAATTTTTCAAAAAAAAATTTAAAAAAAATTTAAAAAAAAAATTTAAAAAAAATTACAAAAAAAAAATAAAAAAAAAAATTTAAAAAAAATTTCAAAAAAATTTTCGAAAAAAAAATTTCAAAAAAAAAAATTTTAAAAAAAATTTCCAAAAAAAATTTTAAAAAATTTTCGAAAAAAAAAATAAAAAAAAAAAATAAAAAAAAAATAACAAAAATAAATAAATAAAAAATTTAAAAAAAAAATTCGAAATTTCGAAAAAAAAAATTTCAAAAAAAATAATTTCGAAAAAAAAAAATTAAAAAAAAAAAATTAAAAAAAAAAAATTAAAAAAAAAATTTTTCAAAAAAAAATTTTAAAAAAATAAAAAAAAAATTCAAAAAAAAATTCCGAAAAAAAAAAAAAAAAAAAATTTCAAAAAAAAATTTTAAAAAAATTACAAAAAAAATTCAAAAAAAAAATTTCAAAAAAAAAATTAAAAAAAAAAAATTTAAAAAAAATTTTAAAAAAAAATTTCAAAAAAAAATTTTTAAAAAAATTTAAAAAAAAAAATTTAAAAAAAATAAAAAAAAAAATTTTTTTTTTTTAAATTTAAAAAAAAATTTTAAAAAAATTTCAAAAAAAATTTCAAAAAAAAAATTCAAAAAAAATTTCAAAAAAATTTTCGAAAAAAAAATTCAAAAAAAAATTTTAAAAAAAATAACAAAAAAAAAATAAAAAAAAAATTAAAAAAAAAAAATTTAAAAAAAATTTTAAAAAAAAATTTCAAAAAAAAATTTTTAAAAAAATTAAAAAAAAAAAATTTAAAAAAAATTTAAAAAAAAATTTTAAAAAAAATTTAAAAAAAAATTTAAAAAAAATTTTAAAAAAAATTTTCAAAAAAAAAATTAAAAAAAATTACAAAAAAAAATAAAAAAAAAAATAAAAAAAAATTTCGAAAAAAAAATTAAAAAAAAAAAATTTCAAAAAAAAATTAAAAAAAAATTACAAAAAAAAAAATTTTAAAAAAAATTTCAAAAAAAAATAAAAAAAAAATTACAAAAAAAAAAATTTCAAAAAAAATTTCAAAAAATTTTTTTTAAAATTTTCAAAAAAAAAATTTAAAAAATAAAAAAAAAATTTAAAAAAAAATTTAAAAAAGAATTGAAAAAAAATTCGAAAAAAAAATTTTCAAAAAAAAAAATAAAAAAAAAAATTTTAAATAAATTCCAAAAAAATTTTCGAAAAAAAAAATTTTAAAAAAAAATTTTTCAAAAAAAAATTTAAAAAAAATTAAAAAAAAAATTACAAAAAAAAAATTAAAAAAAAAAAATTTAAAAAAAATTTCAAAAAAGTTTTCGAAAAAAAAAATTTCAAAAAAAAATTTAAAAAAAATAACAAAAAAAAATTTAAAAAAAATTTTAAAAAAAATAAAAAAAAAAATTTTAAAAAAAATTTAAAAAAAATTTTCAAAAAAAAATTAAAAAAAATTACAAAAAAAAATAAAAAAAAATTTCGAAAAAAAAAATAAAAAAAAAAAAATTTCAAAAAAAAATTACAAAAAAAAAATTAAAAAAAAAATTTCAAAAAAAAATTCAAAAAAATTTCAAAAAATTTTTTTTAAAATTTTCAAAAAAAAAATTTAAAAAATAAAAAAAAAAATTTAAAAAAGAATTGAAAAAAAAAATTCGAAAAAAAAATTTTCAAAAAAAAAAATAAAAAAAAAAATTCAAAAAAAATTCCAAAAAAATTTTCGAAAAAAATTTTCAAAAAAAAAATTAAAAAAAATTACAAAAAAAAATAAAAAAAAAAATAAAAAAAATTTCGAAAAAAAAATTAAAAAAAAAAAAATTTCAAAAAAAAATTAAAAAAAAATTACAAAAAAAAAATTTAAAAAAAAATTTCAAAAAAAATTTCAAAAAATTTTTTTTAAAATTTTCAAAAAAAAAATTTAAAAAATAAAAAAAAAATTTAAAAAAAAATTAAAAAAGAATTGAAAAAAAAATTCGAAAAAAAAATTTTCAAAAAAAAAAATAAAAAAAAAAAATTTAAAAAAAATTCCAAAAAAATTTTCGAAAAAAAAAATTTAAAAAAAAAATTTTTCAAAAAAAAATTTTAAAAAAATTTAAAAAAAAATTACAAAAAAAAAATTAAAAAAAAAAAATTTAAAAAAAATTTCAAAAAAGTTTTCGAAAAAATAAAATTTCAAAAAAAAATTTAAAAAAAATAACAAAAAAAAATTTAAAAAAAATTTTAAAAAAAATTAAAAAAAAAATTTTAAAAAAAATTTAAAAAAAATTTTCAAAAAAAAAATTAAAAAAAATTACAAAAAAAAATAAAAAAAAATTTCAAAAAAAAATTTAAAAAAAATTACAAAAAAAAAAAATTTAAAAAAAAATTTCAAAAAAAAATTCAAAAAAAATTTCAAAAAATTTTTTTTAAAATTTTCAAAAAAAAAATTTAAAAAATAAAAAAAAAAATTTAAAAAAGAATTGAAAAAAAAAATTCGAAAAAAAAATTTTCAAAAAAAAAAATAAAAAAAAAAAATTCAAAAAAATTTTCGAAAAAAAAATTTAAAAAAAAATTTTTTCAAAAAAAAATTTAAAAAAAATTTAAAAAAAAATTTAAAAAAAATTACAAAAAAAAAATAAAAAAAAAAATTTAAAAAAAATTTCAAAAAAATTTTCGAAAAAAAAATTTCGAAAAAAAAATTTCAAAAAAAAAAAATAAAAAAAAAAATTCCAAAAAAATTTTCGAAAAAAAAATTTAAAAAAAAAATTTTTCAAAAAAAAATTTAAAAAAAATTAAAAAAAAAATTTAAAAAAAATTACAAAAAAAAATTTAAAAAAAATTTCAAAAAAATTTTCGAAAAAAAAAATTTCAAAAAAAAAAATTTCAAAAAAAAAAATTTTAAAAAAAATTTCCAAAAAAAATTTAAAAAAATTTTCGAAAAAAAATAAAAAAAAAAAATAAAAAAAAAAATAACAAAAATAAATAAAAAAAAAAATTAAAAAAAAAATTCGAAATTTCGAAAAAAAAAATTTCAAAAAAAATAATTTCGAAAAAAAAAAATTTCAAAAAAAAAAATTAAAAAAAAAAAATTGAAAAAAAAAATTTTTCAAAAAAAAATTTTGAAAAAATAAAAAAAAAATTCAAAAAAAAATTCCGAAAAAAAAAAAAAAAAAAAAAAATTTCAAAAAAAAATTTAAAAAAAATTACAAAAAAAATTCAAAAAAAAAAATTTCAAAAAAAAAATTTAAAAAAAAAATTGAAAAAAAAATTCGAAAAAAAATTTAAAAAATAAAAAAAAAATTAAAAAAAAAATTTTAAAAAGAATTGAAAAAAAAAATTCGAAAAAAAAATTTTCAAAAAAAAAAAATAAAAAAAAAAATTCAAAAAAAATTCCAAAAAAATTTCAAAAAAAAAAATTTAAAAAAAAAATTGAAAAAAAAAATTCGAAAAAAAATTCGAAAAAAAATTCGAAAAAAAATTTAAAAAATAAAAAAAAAATTTAAAAAAAATTTAAAAAAGAATTGAAAAAAAAAAAAAAAAAATTTCAAAAAAAAATTTTAAAAAAATTTAAAAAATAAAAAAAAATAAAAAAAAAAATTTAAAAAAGAATTGAAAAAAAAAATTCAAAAAAAAATTCCGAAAAAAAAAAAAAAAAAAAATTTTCAAAAAAAAATTTAAAAAAAATTACAAAAAAAATAAAAAAAAAAAATTTCAAAAAAAAAAAATTTAAAAAAAATTAAAAAAAAATTTTAAAAAAAAATTTCAAAAAAAAATTTAAAAAAAATAACAAAAAAAAAATTTAAAAAAAATTTAAAAAAAAATTTTAAAAAAAATTTTAAAAAAAATTTTCAAAAAAAAAATTAAAAAAAATTACAAAAAAAAATTAAAAAAAAAATAAAAAAAAAATTAAAAAAAAAAATTAAAAAAAAAAAATTTCAAAAAATTTTAAAAAAATTACAAAAAAAAAAATTAAAAAAAAAATTTCAAAAAAAATTTCAAAAAAATTTCAAAAAATTTTTTTTTAAATTTTCAAAAAAAAATTTAAAAAATAAAAAAAAAAATTACAAAAAAATTTTCGAAAAAAAAAATTTCAAAAAAAAATTAAAAAAAAATTGCAAAAAAAATAAAAAAAAAATAAAAAAAAAATTTAAAAAAAATTTCAAAAAAATTTTCGAAAAAAAAAATTTCAAAAAAAAAAATTTCAAAAAAAAAAATTTTAAAAAAAATTTCCAAAAAAAATTTAAAAAAATTTTCGAAAAAAAATTTAAAAAAAAAAATAAAAAAAAAATAACAAAAATAAATAAAAAAAAAAATTAAAAAAAAAATTCGAAATTTCGAAAAAAAAAATTTCAAAAAAAATAATTTCGAAAAAAAAAAATTTCAAAAAAAAAAATTAAAAAAAAAAAATTGAAAAAAAAAATTTTTCAAAAAAAAATTTTGAAAAAATAAAAAAAAAATTCAAAAAAAAATTCCGAAAAAAAAAAAAAAAAAATTTTCAAAAAAAAATTTAAAAAAAATTACAAAAAAAATTCAAAAAAAAAAATTTCAAAAAAAAAAATTTAAAAAAAAAATTGAAAAAAAAATTTTAAAAAAAATTCAAAAAAAAAAAAATTCAAAAAAAAATTAAAAAAATAATTTAAAAAAATTTCAAAAAAATTTTCGGAAAAAAAAATTTAAAAAAAAAAATTTAAAAAAAATAAAAAAAAAAAATTTTTTTTTAAATTTAAAAAAAAATTAAAAAAAAAATTTCAAAAAAAATTTTTAAAAAAATAACAAAAAAAAAATTTAAAAAAAATTTAAAAAAAAATTAAAAAAAAAATTAAAAAAAAAAATAAAAAAAAAATAAAAAAAAATAAAAAAAAATTAAAAAAAAAATTTTAAAAAAATTTAAAAAAATAACAAAAAAAAATTAAAAAAAAATTTAAAAAAAAAATTAAAAAAAAAATTTTCAAAAAAAAATTTAAAAAAATTACAAAAAAAAAATAAAAAAAAAATAAAAAAAAAACAAAAAAAAAATTTAAAAAAAATTGAAAAAAAAAATTAAAAAAAAATTTCAAAAAAATTTCAAAAAATTTCAAAAAATTTTTTTTAAAATTTTCAAAAAAAAAATTTAAAAAATGAAAAAAAAAATTTCAAAAAAATTTTCGAAAAAAAAAATTTCAAAAAAAAATTTAAAAAAAAATCCAAAAAAAAAAATTGAAAAAAAAAATTCGAAAAAAAAAATTTAAAAAAAAAAATTTCAAAAAAAAATTTAAAAAAAATTACAAAAAAAAAATAAAAAAAAAAATTTCAAAAAAAATTTCAAAAAAATTCAAAAATTTTTTTTTTTAATTTTCAAAAAAAAAATTTAAAAAATGAAAAAAAAAATTTCAAAAAAATTTTCGAAAAAAAAAATTTCAAAAAAAAATTTTAAAAAAAATCCAAAAAAATAAAAAAAAAATTAAAAAAAAAAAATAAAAAAAAAAAAATTGAAAAAAAATTTAAAAAAGAATTGAAAAAAAATTCGAAAAAAAAATTTCGAAAAAAAAATTTTCAAAAAAAAAATAAAAAAAAAATTCAAAAAAAATTCAAAAAAAATTCCAAAAAAATTTTCGAAAAAAAAAT
>OX101815.2:36486641-36491641 GCA_944452925.2 Chrysolina oricalcia | reverse complement strand
ATTTCAAAAAAATTTTCGAAAAAAAAAATTTCAAAAAAAAATTTTAAAAAAAATCCAAAAAAAAAAAATTGAAAAAAAAAATTCGAAAAAAAAAATTAAAAAAAAAAAATTTCAAAAAAAAATTTAAAAAAAATTACAAAAAAAAAATTAAAAAAAAAAATTTCAAAAAAAATTTCAAAAAAATTTCAAAAAATTTTTTTTAAAATTTTCAAAAAAATTTTCGAAAAAAAAAATTTCAAAAAAAAATTTAAAAAAAAATCCAAAAAAATAAAAAAAAAAATTAAAAAAAAAAAATTAAAAAAAAAATATAAAAAAAAATTTAAAAAAGAATTGAAAAAAAAATTCGAAAAAAAAATTTTGAAAAAAAAATTTAAAAAAAAATCCAAAAAAATAAAAAAAAAATTAAAAAAAAAAAATAAAAAAAAAAATTGAAAAAAAATTTAAAAAAGAATTGAAAAAAAAAATTCGAAAAAAAAATTTCGAAAAAAAAATTTTCAAAAAAAAAAATAAAAAAAAAAAATTCAAAAAAAATTCAAAAAAAATTCCAAAAAAATTTTCGAAAAAAAAATTTAAAAAAAAAAATTTTCAAAAAAAAATTTAAAAAAAATTTAAAAAAAAATTTAAAAAAAATTACAAAAAAAAATAAAAAAAAAAAATTTAAAAAAAATTTCAAAAAAATTTTCGAAAAAAAAAATTTCAAAAAAAAAATTTCAAAAAAAAAAATTTTAAAAAAAATTTCCAAAAAAAATTTAAAAAAATTTTCGAAAAAAAAAATAAAAAAATAAAAAAAAAATAAAAATAAATAAAAAAAAAATTAGAAATTTCGAAAAAAAAATTTCAAAAAAATAATTTCGAAAAAAAAAAATTTAAAAAAAAAAAATTTAAAAAAAAAAATTGAAAAAAAAAATTTTCAAAAAAAAATTTTAAAAAAATAAAATAAAAATTAAAAAAAAAATTCCGAAGAAAAAATAAAAAAAAAAAAAATTTTCAAAAAAAAATTTAAAAAAAATTACAAAAAAAATTCAAAAAAAAAAATTTAAAAAAAAAAATTTAAAAAAAAAATTGAAAAAAAAAATTCGAAAAAAAATTCGAAAAAAAAATTCGAAAAAAAAATTTCAAAAAAAATTTTCAAAAAAAAAATTAAAAAAAATTACAAAAAAAAATAAAAAAAATTTTAAAAAAGAATTGAAAAAAAAAATTCGAAAAAAAAATTTTCAAAAAAAAAAATAAAAAAAAAAAATTCAAAAAAAATTCCAAAAAAATTTTCGAAAAAAAAAATTAAAAAAAAAATTTTTCAAAAAAAAATTTAAAAAAAATTTAAAAAAAAATTACAAAAAAAAAATTAAAAAAAAAAAATTTAAAAAAAATTTCAAAAAAGTTTTCGAAAAAAAAAATTTCAAAAAAATTACAAAAAAATTTTCGAAAAAAAAATTTAAAAAAAAATTTTTTCAAAAAAAAATTTAAAAAAAATTTAAAAAAAAATTTAAAAAAAATTACAAAAAAAAAAATAAAAAAAAAAAATTTTATAAAAATTTCAAAAAAATTTTCGAAAAAAAAATTTCGAAAAAAAAATTTTCAAAAAAAAAAATAAAAAAAAAATTCCAAAAAAATTTTCGAAAAAAAAATTTAAAAAAAAAATTTTTCAAAAAAAAATTTAAAAAAAATTAAAAAAAAAATTTAAAAAAAATTACAAAAAAAAATTTCAAAAAAATTTCAAAAAAATTTTCGAAAAAAAAAATTTCAAAAAAAAAAATTAAAAAAAAAAAATTGAAAAAAAAAATTTTTCAAAAAAAAATTTTGAAAAAATAAAAAAAAAATTCAAAAAAAAATTCCGAAAAAAAAAAAAAAAAAAAAAATTTAAAAAAAATTACAAAAAAAATAAAAAAAAAAATAAAAAAAAAATTGAAAAAAAATTTAAAAAAGAATTGAAAAAAAAAATTCGAAAAAAAAATTTCGAAAAAAAAATTTTCAAAAAAAAAATAAAAAAAAAAATTCAAAAAAAATTCCAAAAAAATTTTCGAAAAAAAAATTTAAAAAAAAAATTTTTCAAAAAAAAATTTAAAAAAAATTTAAAAAAAAAATTTAAAAAAAATTACAAAAAAAAAATAAAAAAAAAATTTAAAAAAAATTTCAAAAAAATTTTCGAAAAAAAAATTTCAAAAAAAAAAATTTTAAAAAAAATTTCCAAAAAAAATTTTAAAAAATTTTCGAAAAAAAAAATAAAAAAAAAAAATAAAAAAAAAATAACAAAAATAAATAAATAAAAAATTTAAAAAAAAAATTCGAAATTTCGAAAAAAAAAATTTCAAAAAAAATAATTTCGAAAAAAAAAAATTAAAAAAAAAAAATTAAAAAAAAAAAATTAAAAAAAAAAATTTTTCAAAAAAAAATTTTAAAAAAATAAAAAAAAAATTCAAAAAAAAATTCCGAAAAAAAAAAAAAAAAAAAAATTTCAAAAAAAAATTTTAAAAAAATTACAAAAAAAATTCAAAAAAAAAATTTCAAAAAAAAAATTAAAAAAAAAAAATTTAAAAAAAATTTTAAAAAAAAATTTCAAAAAAAAATTTTTAAAAAAATTTAAAAAAAAAAATTTAAAAAAAATAAAAAAAAAAATTTTTTTTTTTTAAATTTAAAAAAAAATTTTAAAAAAATTTCAAAAAAAATTTCAAAAAAAAAATTCAAAAAAAATTTCAAAAAAATTTTCGAAAAAAAAATTCAAAAAAAAATTTTAAAAAAAATAACAAAAAAAAAATAAAAAAAAAATAAAAAAAAAAAAATTTAAAAAAAATTTTAAAAAAAAATTTCAAAAAAAAATTTTTAAAAAAATTAAAAAAAAAAAATTTAAAAAAAATTTAAAAAAAAATTTTAAAAAAAATTTAAAAAAAAATTTAAAAAAAATTTTAAAAAAAATTTTCAAAAAAAAAATTAAAAAAAATTACAAAAAAAATAAAAAAAAAAATAAAAAAAAATTTCGAAAAAAAAATTAAAAAAAAAAAATTTCAAAAAAAAATTAAAAAAAAATTACAAAAAAAAAAATTTTAAAAAAAATTTCAAAAAAAAATAAAAAAAAAATTACAAAAAAAAAAATTTCAAAAAAAATTTCAAAAAATTTTTTTTAAAATTTTCAAAAAAAAAATTTAAAAAATAAAAAAAAAATTTAAAAAAAAATTTAAAAAAGAATTGAAAAAAAATTCGAAAAAAAAATTTTCAAAAAAAAAAATAAAAAAAAAAATTTTAAATAAATTCCAAAAAAATTTTCGAAAAAAAAAATTTTAAAAAAAAATTTTTCAAAAAAAAATTTAAAAAAAATTAAAAAAAAAATTACAAAAAAAAAATTAAAAAAAAAAAATTTAAAAAAAATTTCAAAAAAGTTTTCGAAAAAAAAAATTTCAAAAAAAAATTTAAAAAAAATAACAAAAAAAAATTTAAAAAAAATTTTAAAAAAAATAAAAAAAAAAATTTTAAAAAAAATTTAAAAAAAATTTTCAAAAAAAAATTTAAAAAAATTACAAAAAAAAATAAAAAAAAATTTCGAAAAAAAAAATTAAAAAAAAAAAATTTCAAAAAAAAATTACAAAAAAAAAATTTAAAAAAAAATTTCAAAAAAAAAATCAAAAAAATTTCAAAAAATTTTTTTTAAAATTTTCAAAAAAAAAATTTAAAAAATAAAAAAAAAAATTTAAAAAAGAATTGAAAAAAAAAATTCGAAAAAAAAATTTTCAAAAAAAAAAATAAAAAAAAAAATTCAAAAAAAATTCCAAAAAAATTTTCGAAAAAAATTTTCAAAAAAAAAATTAAAAAAAATTACAAAAAAAAATAAAAAAAAAAATAAAAAAAATTTCGAAAAAAAAATTAAAAAAAAAAAAATTTCAAAAAAAAATTAAAAAAAAATTACAAAAAAAAAATTTAAAAAAAAATTTCAAAAAAAATTTCAAAAAATTTTTTTTAAAATTTTCAAAAAAAAAATTTAAAAAATAAAAAAAAAATTTAAAAAAAAATTAAAAAAGAATTGAAAAAAAAATTCGAAAAAAAAATTTTCAAAAAAAAAAATAAAAAAAAAAAATTTAAAAAAAATTCCAAAAAAATTTTCGAAAAAAAAAATTTAAAAAAAAAATTTTTCAAAAAAAAATTTTAAAAAAATTTAAAAAAAAATTACAAAAAAAAAATTAAAAAAAAAAAATTTAAAAAAAATTTCAAAAAAGTTTTCGAAAAAATAAAATTTCAAAAAAAAATTTAAAAAAAATAACAAAAAAAAATTTAAAAAAAATTTTAAAAAAAATTAAAAAAAAAATTTTAAAAAAAATTTAAAAAAAATTTTCAAAAAAAAAATTAAAAAAAATTACAAAAAAAAATAAAAAAAAATTTCAAAAAAAAATTTAAAAAAAATTACAAAAAAAAAAAATTTAAAAAAAAATTTCAAAAAAAAATTCAAAAAAAATTTCAAAAAATTTTTTTTAAAATTTTCAAAAAAAAAATTTAAAAAATAAAAAAAAAAATTTAAAAAAGAATTGAAAAAAAAAATTCGAAAAAAAAATTTTCAAAAAAAAAAATAAAAAAAAAAAATTCAAAAAAATTTTCGAAAAAAAAATTTAAAAAAAAATTTTTTCAAAAAAAAATTTAAAAAAAATTTAAAAAAAAATTTAAAAAAAATTACAAAAAAAAAATAAAAAAAAAAATTTAAAAAAAATTTCAAAAAAATTTTCGAAAAAAAAATTTCGAAAAAAAAATTTCAAAAAAAAAAAATAAAAAAAAAAATTCCAAAAAAATTTTCGAAAAAAAAATTTAAAAAAAAAATTTTTCAAAAAAAAATTTAAAAAAAATTAAAAAAAAAATTTAAAAAAAATTACAAAAAAAAATTTAAAAAAAATTTCAAAAAAATTTTCGAAAAAAAAAATTTCAAAAAAAAAAATTTCAAAAAAAAAAATTTAAAAAAAAATTTCCAAAAAAAATTTAAAAAAATTTTCGAAAAAAAATAAAAAAAAAAAATAAAAAAAAAAATA
>OX101815.2:36476641-36481641 GCA_944452925.2 Chrysolina oricalcia | reverse complement strand
ATTTCAAAAAAAAAATTAAAAAAAAATAAAAAAAAAAATTTTTTTTTAAATTTAAAAAAAAATTTTAAAAAAAAATTTCAAAAAAAAATTTAAAAAAAATAACAAAAAAAAAATTTAAAAAAAATTAAAAAAAAAATAAAAAAAAAATTAAAAAAAATTACAAAAAAAAATAAAAAAAAATAAAAAAAAAGAATTGAAAAAACAAATTCGAAAAAAAAATTTTCAAAAAAAAAAATACAAAAAAAATTCAAAAAAAATTCCAAAAAAATTTTCGAAAAAAAAAATAAAAAAAAAAATTCAAAAAAAATTAAAAAAAAAATTACAAAAAAAAAATTAAAAAAAAAAATTTAAAAAAAAATTTCAAAAAAGTTTTCGAAAAAAAAAATTTCAAAAAAATTACAAAAAAATTTTCGAAAAAAAAATTTTCAAAAAAAAAAAAAAAAATTCAAAAAAAATTCCAAAAAAATTTTCGAAAAAAAAATTTAAAAAAAAAAATTTTCAGAAAAAAATTTAAAAAAAATTAAAAAAAAAATTCAAAAAAAATTTCAAAAAAATTTTCGAAAAAAAAAATTTCAAAAAAAAAATTTTTGAAAAAAAAAATTAAAAAAAAAAAAAATTTTAGAAAAAAATTGAAAAAAAAATCAAAAAAAAATTCAAAAAAATTTCGAAATAAAAAATAAAAAAAAAAAATTCAAAAAAAATTTCAAAAAAATTCCGAAAAAAAAAAAAAAAAAAAAAATTTCAAAAAAAAATTTTAAAAAAATTACAAAAAAAATTCAAAAAAAAAAATTTAAAAAAAAAATTGAAAGAAAAAATTCGAAAAAAAATTCGAAAAAAAATTTCGAAAAAAAAATTTCAAAAAAAAACTTAAAAAAAATTTCAAAAAAAATTTCAAAAAAAAAATTCAAAAAAAATTTCAAAAAAATTTTCGAAAAAAAAAAATTCAAAAAAAAAATTTAAAAAAAAAATAACAAAAAAAAAATAAAAAAAAAATTTAAAAAAAAAATTTAAAAAAAATTTAAAAAAAAATTTCAAAAAAAAATTTTTAAAAAAATTTAAAAAAAAAATTAAAAAAAAATTAAAAAAAAAATTCAAAAAAAAATTTAAAAAAAATTACAAAAAAAAAATTAAAAAAATAATTTAAAAAAATTTCAAAAAAATTTTCGGAAAAAAAAATTTCAAAAAAAAAATTTAAAAAAAATAAAAAAAAAAAAATTTTTTTTTTAAATTTAAAAAAAATTTCAAAAAAAAATTTCAAAAAAAAATTAAAAAAAAATTACAAAAAAAAAATAAAAAAAAAAATTTCAAAAAAATTTTCGAAAAAAAAAAATAAAAAAAAAAAATTTCAAAAAAAAAATTAAAAAAAAAAAATTGAAAAAAAAAATTCGAAAAAAATTTCAATAAAAAATTTCAAAAAAAAAAATTTAAAAAAATAATTTTAATTGAAAAAAAAAATTCAAAAAAAATTTCGAAAAAAAAAATAAAAAAAAAAAATTTAAAAAAAATTACAAAAAAAAATTAAAAAAAAAAAAATTTCAAAAAAATTTTCGAAAAAAAAAATTTCAAAAAAAAATTACAAAAAAAATAAAAAAAAAATTCCAAAAAAATTTTCGAAAAAAAAATTTAAAAAAAATTTTTCGAAAAAAAAAAATTTCGAAAAAAAAATTCAAAAAAAATTTCAAAAAAATTTTCGAAAAAAAAAATTTCAAAAAAAAAATTTTTGAAAAAAAAAATTTCAAAAAAAAAATTTTAGAAAAAAATTGAAAAAAAAATCAAAAAAAATTTCAAAAAAAAAATTTCAAAAAAAAATTTAAAAAAAAATTAAAAAAAAAATTGAAAAAAAATTGAAAAAAAAATTCGAAAAAAAAATTAAAAAAAAAAATTTAAAAAAAAATTCGAAAAAAAATTTCGAAAAAAAATTTTCAAAAAATAAAAAAAATTTTCAAAAAAAAATTTTAAAAAAATTAAAAAAAAAAATTAAAAAAAAAATACAAAAAAAATTTTTTAAAAAAATTAAAAAAAAAATTAAAAAAAGAATTGAAAAAAAAAATTAAAAAAAATTACAAAAAAAAATAAAAAAAAAATAAAAAAAAATTTCGAAAAAAAAAATTTAAAAAAAAAAATTTCAAAAAAAAATTTAAAAAAAATTACAAAAAAAAAAATTTCAAAAAAAATTTCAAAAAAAATTTCAAAAAAATTTTCAAAAAAAAAATTTAAAAAATAAAAAAAAAATAAAAAAAAAATTAAAAAAAGAATTGAAAAAACAAATTCGAAAAAAAAATTTTCAAAAAAAAAAATACAAAAAAAATTCAAAAAAAATTCCAAAAAAATTTTCGAAAAAAAAATTTCAAAAAAAAAATTAAAAAAAAAAATTTCAAAAAAAAATTAAAAAAAAAAATAACAAAAAAAAAATAAAAAAAAAATTAAAAAAAAAAATTTAAAAAAAATTTTAAAAAAAAATTTCAAAAAAAAATTTTTAAAAAAATTTAAAAAAAAAATTAAAAAAAAATTTTAAAAAAAATTCAAAAAAAAATTTAAAAAAAATTACAAAAAAAAAATTAAAAAAATAATTTAAAAAAATTTCAAAAAAATTTTCGGAAAAAAAAATTTCAAAAAAAAAATTAAAAAAAAATAAAAAAAAAAAATTTTAAAAAAATTACAAAAAAAAAAATTTAAAAAAAAATTTCAAAAAAAAATTCAAAAAAATTTCAAAAAATTTTTTTTAAAATTTTCAAAAAAAAAATTTAAAAAATAAAAAAAAAAATTTAAAAAAGAATTGAAAAAAAAAATTCGAAAAAAAAATTTTCAAAAAAAAAAATAAAAAAAAAAAAATTCAAAAAAAATTCCAAAAAAATTTTCGAAAAAAAAATTTTCAAAAAAAAAAATTAAAAAAAAATTAAAAAAAAAATAAAAATAAAAATAAAAAAAAATTTCGAAAAAAAAAATTAAAAAAAAAAAATTTCAAAAAAAAATTTAAAAAAAATTACAAAAAAAAAATTTAAAAAAAAATTTCAAAAAAAATTTCAAAAAAATTTCAAAAATTTTTTTTTAAAATTTTCAAAAAAAAAATTTAAAAAATAAAAAAAAAATTTAAAAAAAAATTTAAAAAAGTTTTCGAAAAAAAAAAAATTTTAAAAAAATTTCAAAAAAATTTTCGAAAAAAAAAATTAAAAAAAAAAAATTTTCAAAAAAAAATTTAAAAAAAATTTAAAAAAAAATTACAAAAAAAAAATTAAAAAAAAAAATTTAAAAAAAATTTCAAAAAAGTTTTCGAAAAAAAAAATTTCAAAAAAATTACAAATGAAATAAAAAAAAAATTAAAAAAAAATAAAAAAAAAAAAATTGAAAAAAAATTTAAAAAAGAATTGAAAAAAAAAGAATTGAAAAAAAAAATTTCGAAAAAAAAATTTTCAAAAAAAAATAAAAAAAAAAATTCAAAAAAAATTCCAAAAAAATTTTCGAAAAAAAAATTAAAAAAAAAAATTTTCAAAAAAAAATTACAAAAAAAAAAATGAAAAAAAAAAATTTATTTTAAAAAAATTTCAAAAAAAAAATTTAAAAAAAATAAAAAAAAAAAAAAATTTTTTTAAATTTAAAAAAAAATTTAAAAAAAAAATTTCAAAAAAAAATTAAAAAAAATAACAAAAAAAAAAATTTAAAAAAAATTTCAAAAAAAATTTCAAAAAAATTTCAAAAAATTTTTTTTAAAATTTTCAAAAAAAAAATTTAAAAAATAAAAAAAAAATTTAAAAAAAAATTTAAAAAAGAATTGAAAAAAAAAATTCCAAAAAAATTTTCGAAAAAAAAAATAAAAAAAAAAAATTTCAAAAAAAAATTTAAAAAAAATTACAAAAAAAATTCAAAAAAAAAAATTTCAAAAAAAAAATTTAAAAAAAAAATTGAAAAAAAAATTCGAAAAAAAATTTAAAAAATAAAAAAAAAATTAAAAAAAAAATTTTAAAAAGAATTGAAAAAAAAAATTCGAAAAAAAAATTTTCAAAAAAAAAAAATAAAAAAAAAAATTCAAAAAAAATTCCAAAAAAATTTCAAAAAAAAAAATTTAAAAAAAAAATTGAAAAAAAAAATTCGAAAAAAAATTCGAAAAAAAATTCGAAAAAAAATTTAAAAAATAAAAAAAAAATTTAAAAAAAATTTAAAAAAGAATTGAAAAAAAAAAAAAAAAAATTTCAAAAAAAAATTTTAAAAAAATTTAAAAAATAAAAAAAAATAAAAAAAAAAATTTAAAAAAGAATTGAAAAAAAAAATTCAAAAAAAAATTCCGAAAAAAAAAAAAAAAAAAAATTTTCAAAAAAAAATTTAAAAAAAATTACAAAAAAAATAAAAAAAAAAAATTTCAAAAAAAAAAAATTAAAAAAAAATTAAAAAAAAATTTTAAAAAAAAATTTCAAAAAAAAATTTAAAAAAAATAACAAAAAAAAAATTTAAAAAAAATTTAAAAAAAAATTTTAAAAAAAATTTTAAAAAAAATTTTCAAAAAAAAAATTAAAAAAAATTACAAAAAAAAATAAAAAAAAAAATAAAAAAAAAATTAAAAAAAAAAATTAAAAAAAAAAAATTTCAAAAAATTTTAAAAAAATTACAAAAAAAAAAATTAAAAAAAAAATTTCAAAAAAAATTTCAAAAAAATTTCAAAAAATTTTTTTTTAAATTTTCAAAAAAAAATTTAAAAAATAAAAAAAAAAATTACAAAAAAATTTTCGAAAAAAAAAATTTCAAAAAAAAATTAAAAAAAAATTGCAAAAAAAATAAAAAAAAAATAAAAAAAAAATTTAAAAAAAATTTCAAAAAAATTTTCGAAAAAAAAAATTTCAAAAAAAAAAATTTCAAAAAAAAAAATTTTAAAAAAAATTTCCAAAAAAAATTTAAAAAAATTTTCGAAAAAAAATTTAAAAAAAAAAATAAAAAAAAAATAACAAAAATAAATAAAAAAAAAAATTAAAAAAAAAATTCGAAATTTCGAAAAAAAAAATTTCAAAAAA
>OX101815.2:36461641-36474141 GCA_944452925.2 Chrysolina oricalcia | reverse complement strand
AAATTCAAAAAAAATTCCAAAAAAATTTTCGAAAAAAAAATTAAAAAAAAAAATTTTCAAAAAAAAATTACAAAAAAAAAAATGAAAAAAAAAAATTTATTTTAAAAAAATTTCAAAAAAAAAATTTAAAAAAAAAAAAAAAAAAAAATTTTTTTAAATTTAAAAAAAAATTTTAAAAAAAAATTTCAAAAAAAAATTAAAAAAAAATAACAAAAAAAAAATTTAAAAAAAATTTCAAAAAAAATTTCAAAAAAATTTCAAAAAATTTTTTTTAAAATTTTCAAAAAAAAAATTTAAAAAATAAAAAAAAAATTTAAAAAAAAATTTAAAAAAGAATTGAAAAAAAAAATTCCAAAAAAATTTTCGAAAAAAAAAATAAAAAAAAAAAATTTAAAAAAAAATTTCCAAAAAAAATTTAAAAAAATTTTCGAAAAAAAAAATTAAAAAAAATTAAAAAAAAAAATTTAAAAAAAATTAAAAAAAAAATTTAAAAAAAAAAATTCAAAAAAAAATTTTAAAAAAATTTTAAAAAAAATTTTCAAAAAAAAATTTAAAAAAAATTACAAAAAAAAAAATTTCAAAAAAAAAATTTCAAAAAAAAATTTAAAAAAAAATTTAAAAAAAAATTGAAAAAAAATTGAAAAAAAAATTCGAAAAAAAAATTAAAAAAAAAAATTTAAAAAAAAATTCGAAAAAAAATTTCGAAAAAAAAATTTCAAAAAATAACAAAAAAAAAATTTAAAAAAAATTTTAAAAAAAATTTTAAAAAAATTTCAAAAATTTTTTTTTTAAATTAAAAAAAAAAAATTTAAAAAATAACAAAAAAAAATTTAAAAAAAAATTTAAAAAAGAATTGAAAAAAAAAATTCGAAAAAAAAATTTCGAAAAAAAAATTTTCAAAAAAAAAATTTAAAAAAATTAAAAAAAAATAACAAAAAAAAAATAAAAAAAAAAATTTAAAAAAAAAATTTAAAAAAAAAATTTCAAAAAAAAATTTTTAAAAAAATTTAAAAAAAAAATTTAAAAAAAATTTTAAAAAAAATTCAAAAAAAAATTTAAAAAAAATTACAAAAAAAAAATTAAAAAAATAATTTAAAAAAATTTCAAAAAAATTTTCGGAAAAAAAAATTTCAAAAAAAAAATTAAAAAAAAATAAAAAAAAAAATTTTTTTTTAAATTTAAAAAAAAATTTTAAAAAAAAATTTCAAAAAAAAATTTAAAAAAAATAACAAAAAAAAAATTTAAAAAAAATTAAAAAAAAAATAAAAAAAAAATTAAAAAAAATTACAAAAAAAAATAAAAAAAAATAAAAAAAAAGAATTGAAAAAACAAATTCGAAAAAAAAATTTTCAAAAAAAAAAATACAAAAAAAATTCAAAAAAAATTCCAAAAAAATTTTCGAAAAAAAAAATAAAAAAAAAAATTCAAAAAAAATTAAAAAAAAAATTACAAAAAAAAAATTAAAAAAAAAAATTTAAAAAAAAATTTCAAAAAAGTTTTCGAAAAAAAAAATTTCAAAAAAATTACAAAAAAATTTTCGAAAAAAAAATTTTCAAAAAAAAAAAAAAAAATTCAAAAAAAATTCCAAAAAAATTTTCGAAAAAAAAATTTAAAAAAAAAAATTTTCAGAAAAAAATTTAAAAAAAATTAAAAAAAAAATTCAAAAAAAATTTCAAAAAAATTTTCGAAAAAAAAAATTTCAAAAAAAAAATTTTTGAAAAAAAAAATTAAAAAAAAAAAAAATTTTAGAAAAAAATTGAAAAAAAAATCAAAAAAAAATTCAAAAAAATTTCGAAATAAAAAATAAAAAAAAAAAATTCAAAAAAAATTTCAAAAAAATTCCGAAAAAAAAAAAAAAAAAAAAAATTTCAAAAAAAAATTTTAAAAAAATTACAAAAAAAATTCAAAAAAAAAAATTTAAAAAAAAAATTGAAAGAAAAAATTCGAAAAAAAATTCGAAAAAAAATTTCGAAAAAAAAATTTCAAAAAAAAACTTAAAAAAAATTTCAAAAAAAATTTCAAAAAAAAAATTCAAAAAAAATTTCAAAAAAATTTTCGAAAAAAAAAAATTCAAAAAAAAAATTTAAAAAAAAAATAACAAAAAAAAAATAAAAAAAAAATTTAAAAAAAAAATTTAAAAAAAATTTAAAAAAAAATTTCAAAAAAAAATTTTTAAAAAAATTTAAAAAAAAAATTAAAAAAAAATTAAAAAAAAAATTCAAAAAAAAATTTAAAAAAAATTACAAAAAAAAAATTAAAAAAATAATTTAAAAAAATTTCAAAAAAATTTTCGGAAAAAAAAATTTCAAAAAAAAAATTTAAAAAAAATAAAAAAAAAAAAATTTTTTTTTTAAATTTAAAAAAAATTTCAAAAAAAAATTTCAAAAAAAAATTAAAAAAAAATTACAAAAAAAAAATAAAAAAAAAAATTTCAAAAAAATTTTCGAAAAAAAAAAATAAAAAAAAAAAATTTCAAAAAAAAAATTAAAAAAAAAAAATTGAAAAAAAAAATTCGAAAAAAATTTCAATAAAAAATTTCAAAAAAAAAAATTTAAAAAAATAATTTTAATTGAAAAAAAAAATTCAAAAAAAATTTCGAAAAAAAAAATAAAAAAAAAAAATTTAAAAAAAATTACAAAAAAAAATTAAAAAAAAAAAAATTTCAAAAAAATTTTCGAAAAAAAAAATTTCAAAAAAAAATTACAAAAAAAATAAAAAAAAAATTCCAAAAAAATTTTCGAAAAAAAAATTTAAAAAAAATTTTTCGAAAAAAAAAAATTTCGAAAAAAAAATTCAAAAAAAATTTCAAAAAAATTTTCGAAAAAAAAAATTTCAAAAAAAAAATTTTTGAAAAAAAAAATTTCAAAAAAAAAATTTTAGAAAAAAATTGAAAAAAAAATCAAAAAAAATTTCAAAAAAAAAATTTCAAAAAAAAATTTAAAAAAAAATTAAAAAAAAAATTGAAAAAAAATTGAAAAAAAAATTCGAAAAAAAAATTAAAAAAAAAAATTTAAAAAAAAATTCGAAAAAAAATTTCGAAAAAAAATTTTCAAAAAATAAAAAAAATTTTCAAAAAAAAATTTTAAAAAAATTAAAAAAAAAAATTAAAAAAAAAATACAAAAAAAATTTTTTAAAAAAATTAAAAAAAAAATTTAAAAAAGAATTGAAAAAAAAAATTAAAAAAAATTACAAAAAAAAATAAAAAAAAAATAAAAAAAAATTTCGAAAAAAAAAATTTAAAAAAAAAAATTTCAAAAAAAAATTTAAAAAAAATTACAAAAAAAAAAATTTCAAAAAAAATTTCAAAAAAAATTTCAAAAAAATTTTCAAAAAAAAAATTTAAAAAATAAAAAAAAAATAAAAAAAAAATTAAAAAAAGAATTGAAAAAACAAATTCGAAAAAAAAATTTTCAAAAAAAAAAATACAAAAAAAATTCAAAAAAAATTCCAAAAAAATTTTCGAAAAAAAAATTTCAAAAAAAAAATTAAAAAAAAAAATTTCAAAAAAAAATTAAAAAAAAAAATAACAAAAAAAAAATAAAAAAAAAATTAAAAAAAAAAATTTAAAAAAAATTTTAAAAAAAAATTTCAAAAAAAAATTTTTAAAAAAATTTAAAAAAAAAATTAAAAAAAAATTTTAAAAAAAATTCAAAAAAAAATTTAAAAAAAATTACAAAAAAAAAATTAAAAAAATAATTTAAAAAAATTTCAAAAAAATTTTCGGAAAAAAAAATTTCAAAAAAAAAATTAAAAAAAAATAAAAAAAAAAAATTTTAAAAAAATTACAAAAAAAAAAATTTAAAAAAAAATTTCAAAAAAAAATTCAAAAAAATTTCAAAAAATTTTTTTTAAAATTTTCAAAAAAAAAATTTAAAAAATAAAAAAAAAAATTTAAAAAAGAATTGAAAAAAAAAATTCGAAAAAAAAATTTTCAAAAAAAAAAATAAAAAAAAAAAAATTCAAAAAAAATTCCAAAAAAATTTTCGAAAAAAAAATTTTCAAAAAAAAAAATTAAAAAAAAATTAAAAAAAAAATAAAAATAAAAATAAAAAAAAATTTCGAAAAAAAAAATTAAAAAAAAAAAATTTCAAAAAAAAATTTAAAAAAAATTACAAAAAAAAAATTTAAAAAAAAATTTCAAAAAAAATTTCAAAAAAATTTCAAAAATTTTTTTTTAAAATTTTCAAAAAAAAAATTTAAAAAATAAAAAAAAAATTTAAAAAAAAATTTAAAAAAGTTTTCGAAAAAAAAAAAATTTTAAAAAAATTTCAAAAAAATTTTCGAAAAAAAAAATTAAAAAAAAAAAATTTTCAAAAAAAAATTTAAAAAAAATTTAAAAAAAAATTACAAAAAAAAAATTAAAAACAAAAATTTAAAAAAAATTTCAAAAAAGTTTTCGAAAAAAAAAATTTCAAAAAAATTACAAATGAAATAAAAAAAAAATTAAAAAAAAATAAAAAAAAAAAAATTGAAAAAAAATTTAAAAAAGAATTGAAAAAAAAAGAATTGAAAAAAAAAATTTCGAAAAAAAAATTTTCAAAAAAAAATAAAAAAAAAAATTCAAAAAAAATTCCAAAAAAATTTTCGAAAAAAAAATTAAAAAAAAAAATTTTCAAAAAAAAATTACAAAAAAAAAAATGAAAAAAAAAAATTTATTTTAAAAAAATTTCAAAAAAAAAATTTAAAAAAAATAAAAAAAAAAAAAATTTTTTTAAATTTAAAAAAAAATTTAAAAAAAAAATTTCAAAAAAAAATTAAAAAAAATAACAAAAAAAAAAATTTAAAAAAAATTTCAAAAAAAATTTCAAAAAAATTTCAAAAAATTTTTTTTAAAATTTTCAAAAAAAAAATTTAAAAAATAAAAAAAAAATTTAAAAAAAAATTTAAAAAAGAATTGAAAAAAAAAATTCCAAAAAAATTTTCGAAAAAAAAAATAAAAAAAAAAAATTTAAAAAAAAATTTCCAAAAAAAATTTAAAAAAATTTTCGAAAAAAAAATTTCGAAAAAAAAATTTCAAAAAAAAAAAATAAAAAAAAAAATTCCAAAAAAATTTTCGAAAAAAAAATTTAAAAAAAAAATTTTTCAAAAAAAAATTTAAAAAAAATTAAAAAAAAAATTTAAAAAAAATTACAAAAAAAAATTTAAAAAAAATTTCAAAAAAATTTTCGAAAAAAAAAATTTCAAAAAAAAAAATTTCAAAAAAAAAAATTTAAAAAAAAATTTCCAAAAAAAATTTAAAAAAATTTTCGAAAAAAAATAAAAAAAAAAAATAAAAAAAAAAATAACAAAAATAAATAAAAAAAAAAATTAAAAAAAAAATTCGAAATTTCGAAAAAAAAAATTTCAAAAAAAATAATTTCGAAAAAAAAAAATTTCAAAAAAAAAAATTAAAAAAAAAAAATTGAAAAAAAAAATTTTTCAAAAAAAAATTTTGAAAAAATAAAAAAAAAATTCAAAAAAAAATTCCGAAAAAAAAAAAAAAAAAAAAAAATTTCAAAAAAAAATTTAAAAAAAATTACAAAAAAAATTCAAAAAAAAAAATTTCAAAAAAAAAATTTAAAAAAAAAATTGAAAAAAAAATTCGAAAAAAAATTTAAAAAATAAAAAAAAAATTAAAAAAAAAATTTTAAAAAGAATTGAAAAAAAAAATTCGAAAAAAAAATTTTCAAAAAAAAAAAATAAAAAAAAAAATTCAAAAAAAATTCCAAAAAAATTTCAAAAAAAAAAATTTAAAAAAAAAATTGAAAAAAAAAATTCGAAAAAAAATTCGAAAAAAAATTCGAAAAAAAATTTAAAAAATAAAAAAAAAATTTAAAAAAAATTTAAAAAAGAATTGAAAAAAAAAAAAAAAAAATTTCAAAAAAAAATTTTAAAAAAATTTAAAAAATAAAAAAAAATAAAAAAAAAAATTTAAAAAAGAATTGAAAAAAAAAATTCAAAAAAAAATTCCGAAAAAAAAAAAAAAAAAAAATTTTCAAAAAAAAATTTAAAAAAAATTACAAAAAAAATAAAAAAAAAAAATTTCAAAAAAAAAAAATTTAAAAAAAATTAAAAAAAAATTTTAAAAAAAAATTTCAAAAAAAAATTTAAAAAAAATAACAAAAAAAAAATTTAAAAAAAATTTAAAAAAAAATTTTAAAAAAAATTTTAAAAAAAATTTTCAAAAAAAAAATTAAAAAAAATTACAAAAAAAAATAAAAAAAAAAATAAAAAAAAAATTAAAAAAAAAAATTAAAAAAAAAAAATTTCAAAAAATTTTAAAAAAATTACAAAAAAAAAAATTAAAAAAAAAATTTCAAAAAAAATTTCAAAAAAATTTCAAAAAATTTTTTTTTAAATTTTCAAAAAAAAATTTAAAAAATAAAAAAATAAATTACAAAAAAATTTTCGAAAAAAAAAATTTCAAAAAAAAATTAAAAAAAAATTGCAAAAAAAATAAAAAAAAAATAAAAAAAAAATTTAAAAAAAATTTCAAAAAAATTTTCGAAAAAAAAAATTTCAAAAAAAAAAATTTCAAAAAAAAAAATTTTAAAAAAAATTTCCAAAAAAAATTTAAAAAAATTTTCGAAAAAAAATTTAAAAAAAAAAATAAAAAAAAAATAACAAAAATAAATAAAAAAAAAAATTAAAAAAAAAATTCGAAATTTCGAAAAAAAAAATTTCAAAAAAAATAATTTCGAAAAAAAAAAATTTCAAAAAAAAAAATTAAAAAAAAAAAATTGAAAAAAAAAATTTTTCAAAAAAAAATTTTGAAAAAATAAAAAAAAAATTCAAAAAAAAATTCCGAAAAAAAAAAAAAAAAAATTTTCAAAAAAAAATTTAAAAAAAATTACAAAAAAAATTCAAAAAAAAAAATTTCAAAAAAAAAAATTTAAAAAAAAAATTGAAAAAAAAATTTTAAAAAAAATTCAAAAAAAAAAAAATTCAAAAAAAAATTAAAAAAATAATTTAAAAAAATTTCAAAAAAATTTTCGGAAAAAAAAATTTAAAAAAAAAAATTTAAAAAAAATAAAAAAAAAAAATTTTTTTTTAAATTTAAAAAAAAATTAAAAAAAAAATTTCAAAAAAAATTTTTAAAAAAATAACAAAAAAAAAATTTAAAAAAAATTTAAAAAAAAATTAAAAAAAAAATTAAAAAAAAAAATAAAAAAAAAATAAAAAAAAATAAAAAAAAATTAAAAAAAAAATTTTAAAAAAATTTAAAAAAATAACAAAAAAAAATTAAAAAAAAATTTAAAAAAAAAATTAAAAAAAAAATTTTCAAAAAAAAATTTAAAAAAATTACAAAAAAAAAATTAAAAAAAAATAAAAAAAAAACAAAAAAAAAATTTAAAAAAAATTGAAAAAAAAAATTAAAAAAAAATTTCAAAAAAATTTCAAAAAATTTCAAAAAATTTTTTTTAAAATTTTCAAAAAAAAAATTTAAAAAATGAAAAAAAAAATTTCAAAAAAATTTTCGAAAAAAAAAATTTCAAAAAAAAATTTTAAAAAAAATCCAAAAAAAAAAATTGAAAAAAAAAATTCGAAAAAAAAAATTTAAAAAAAAAAATTTCAAAAAAAAATTTAAAAAAAATTACAAAAAAAAAATAAAAAAAAAAATTTCAAAAAAAATTTCAAAAAAATTCAAAAAATTTTTTTTTTAATTTTCAAAAAAAAAATTTAAAAAATGAAAAAAAAAATTTCAAAAAAATTTTCGAAAAAAAAAATTTCAAAAAAAAATTTTAAAAAAAATCCAAAAAAATAAAAAAAAAATTAAAAAAAAAAAATAAAAAAAAAAAAATTGAAAAAAAATTTAAAAAAGAATTGAAAAAAAATTCGAAAAAAAAATTTCGAAAAAAAAATTTTCAAAAAAAAAATAAAAAAAAAATTCAAAAAAAATTCAAAAAAAATTCCAAAAAAATTTTCGAAAAAAAAATTTTAAAAAAAAATTTTTCAAAAAAAAATTTAAAAAAAATTTTAAAAAAAATTTAAAAAAAATTACAAAAAAAAAATAAAAAAAAAAATTTAAAAAAAATTTAAAAAAAAATTTCGAAAAAAAAAATTTCAAAAAAAAAAATTTCAAAAAAAAAAATTTTAAAAAAAATTTCCAAAAAAAATTTAAAAAAATTTTCGAAAAAAAAAATAAAAAAATAAAAAAAAAATAACAAAAATAAATAAAAAAAAAATTTTAAAAAAAAATTAGAAATTTCGAAAAAAAAAATTTCAAAAAAATAATTTCGAAAAAAAAAAATTTAAAAAAAAAAAATTAAAAAAAAAAAATTGAAAAAAAAAAAATTTCAAAAAAAAATTTTAAAAAAATAAAATAAAAATTCAAAAAAAAATTCCGAAAAAAAAAAAAAAAAAAAATTTTCAAAAAGAAATTTAAAAAAAATTACAAAAAAAATTCAAAAAAAAAATTTCAAAAATTTAATTTTCAAAAAAAAATTAAAAAAAAATTTAAAAAAAAATAAAAATAAAAAAAAATTTCGAAAAAAAAAATTAAAAAAAAAAAATTTCAAAAAAAAATTTAAAAAAAATTACAAAAAAAAAATTTAAAAAAAAATTTCAAAAAAAATTTCAAAAAAATTTCAAAAAATTTTTTTTAAAATTTTCAAAAAAAAAATTTAAAAAATAAAAAAAAAATTTAAAAAAAAATTTAAAAAAGAATTGAAAAAAAAATTCGAAAAAAAAATTTTCAAAAAAAAAAATAAAAAAAAAAAAATTTTAAAAAAATTCCAAAAAAATTTTCGAAAAAAAAAATTAAAAAAAAAAATTTTCAAAAAAAAAATTAAAAAAAAAAAATTAAAAAAAAAATTACAAAAAAAAAATTTAAAAAAAATTTCAAAAAAGTTTTCGAAAAAAAAAATTTAAAAAAAATTTCAAAAAAGTTTTCGAAAAAAAAAAATTTTAAAAAAATTTCAAAAAAATTTTCGAAAAAAAAAATTAAAAAAAAAAAATTTTCAAAAAAAAATTAAAAAAAAATTTAAAAAAAAATTACAAAAAAAAAATTTAAAAAAAAAATTTAAAAAAAATTTCAAAAAAGTTTTCGAAAAAAAAAATTTCAAAAAAATTACAAATGAAATAAAAAAAAAATTAAAAAAAAATAAAAAAAAAAAAATTGAAAAAAAATTTAAAAAAGAATTGAAAAAAAAAATTTCGAAAAAAAAATTTTCAAAAAAAAATAAAAAAAAAAATTCAAAAAAAATTCCAAAAAAATTTTCGAAAAAAAAATTAAAAAAAAAAATTTTCAAAAAAAAATTACAAAAAAAAAAATGAAAAAAAAAAATTTATTTTAAAAAAATTTCAAAAAAAAAATTTAAAAAAAAAAAAAAAAAAAAATTTTTTTAAATTTAAAAAAAAATTTTAAAAAAAAATTTCAAAAAAAAATTAAAAAAAAATAACAAAAAAAAAATTTAAAAAAAATTTCAAAAAAAATTTCAAAAAAATTTCAAAAAATTTTTTTTAAAATTTTCAAAAAAAAAATTTAAAAAATAAAAAAAAAATTTAAAAAAAAATTTAAAAAAGAATTGAAAAAAAAAATTCCAAAAAAATTTTCGAAAAAAAAAATAAAAAAAAAAAATTTAAAAAAAAATTTCCAAAAAAAATTTAAAAAAATTTTCGAAAAAAAAAATTAAAAAAAATTAAAAAAAAAAATTTAAAAAAAATTAAAAAAAAAATTTAAAAAAAAAAATTCAAAAAAAAATTTTAAAAAAATTTTAAAAAAAATTTTCAAAAAAAAATTTAAAAAAAATTACAAAAAAAAAAATTTCAAAAAAAAAATTTCAAAAAAAAATTTAAAAAAAAATTTAAAAAAAAATTGAAAAAAAATTGAAAAAAAAATTCGAAAAAAAAATTAAAAAAAAAAATTTAAAAAAAAATTCGAAAAAAAATTTCGAAAAAAAAATTTCAAAAAATAACAAAAAAAAAATTTAAAAAAAATTTTAAAAAAAATTTTAAAAAAATTTCAAAAATTTTTTTTTTAAATTAAAAAAAAAAAATTTAAAAAATAACAAAAAAAAATTTAAAAAAAAATTTAAAAAAGAATTGAAAAAAAAAATTCGAAAAAAAAATTTCGAAAAAAAAATTTTCAAAAAAAAAATTTAAAAAAAATTAAAAAAAAATAACAAAAAAAAAATAAAAAAAAAAATTTAAAAAAAAAATTTAAAAAAAAAATTTCAAAAAAAAATTTTTAAAAAAATTTAAAAAAAAAATTTAAAAAAAATTTTAAAAAAAATTCAAAAAAAAATTTAAAAAAAATTACAAAAAAAAAATTAAAAAAATAATTTAAAAAAATTTCAAAAAAATTTTCGGAAAAAAAAATTTCAAAAAAAAAATTAAAAAAAAATAAAAAAAAAAATTTTTTTTTAAATTTAAAAAAAAATTTTAAAAAAAAATTTCAAAAAAAAATTTAAAAAAAATAACAAAAAAAAAATTTAAAAAAAATTAAAAAAAAAATAAAAAAAAAATTAAAAAAAATTACAAAAAAAAATAAAAAAAAATAAAAAAAAAGAATTGAAAAAACAAATTCGAAAAAAAAATTTTCAAAAAAAAAAATACAAAAAAAATTCAAAAAAAATTTAAAAAAAATTTAAAAAAAAATTTCAAAAAAAAATTTTTAAAAAAATTTAAAAAAAAAATTAAAAAAAAATTAAAAAAAAAATTCAAAAAAAAATTTAAAAAAAATTACAAAAAAAAAATTAAAAAAATAATTTAAAAAAATTTCAAAAAAATTTTCGGAAAAAAAAATTTCAAAAAAAAAATTTAAAAAAAATAAAAAAAAAAAAATTTTTTTTTTAAATTTAAAAAAAATTTAAAAAAAAAATTTCAAAAAAAAATTTAAAAAAAATTACAAAAAAAAAATAAAAAAAAAAATTTCAAAAAAATTTTCGAAAAAAAAAAATAAAAAAAAAAAATTTCAAAAAAAAAATTAAAAAAAAAAAATTGAAAAAAAAAATTCGAAAAAAATTTCAATAAAAAATTTCAAAAAAAAAAATTTAAAAAAATAATTTTAATTGAAAAAAAAAATTCAAAAAAAATTTCGAAAAAAAAAATAAAAAAAAAAAATTTAAAAAAAATTACAAAAAAAAATTAAAAAAAAAAAAATTTCAAAAAAATTTTCGAAAAAAAAAATTTCAAAAAAAAATTACAAAAAAAATAAAAAAAAAATTCCAAAAAAATTTTCGAAAAAAAAATTTAAAAAAAATTTTTCGAAAAAAAAAAATTTCGAAAAAAAAATTCAAAAAAAATTTCAAAAAAATTTTCGAAAAAAAAAATTTCAAAAAAAAAATTTTTGAAAAAAAAAATTTCAAAAAAAAAATTTTAGAAAAAAATTGAAAAAAAAATCAAAAAAAATTTCAAAAAAAAAATTTCAAAAAAAAATTTAAAAAAAAATTAAAAAAAAAATTGAAAAAAAATTGAAAAAAAAATTCGAAAAAAAAATTAAAAAAAAAAATTTAAAAAAAAATTCGAAAAAAAATTTCGAAAAAAAATTTTCAAAAAATAAAAAAAATTTTCAAAAAAAAATTTTAAAAAAATTAAAAAAAAAAATTTAAAAAAAAATACAAAAAAAATTTTTTAAAAAAATTAAAAAAAAAATTAAAAAAAGAATTGAAAAAAAAAATTAAAAAAAATTACAAAAAAAAATAAAAAAAAAATAAAAAAAAATTTCGAAAAAAAAAATTTAAAAAAAAAAATTTCAAAAAAAAATTAAAAAAAAATTACAAAAAAAAAAATTTCAAAAAAAATTTCAAAAAAAATTTCAAAAAAATTTTCAAAAAAAAAATTTAAAAAATAAAAAAAAAATAAAAAAAAAATTAAAAAAAGAATTGAAAAAACAAATTCGAAAAAAAAATTTTCAAAAAAAAAAATACAAAAAAAATTCAAAAAAAATTCCAAAAAAATTTTCGAAAAAAAAATTTCAAAAAAAAAATTAAAAAAAAAAATTTCAAAAAAAAATTAAAAAAAAAAATAACAAAAAAAAAATAAAAAAAAAATTAAAAAAAAAAATTTAAAAAAAATTTTAAAAAAAAATTTCAAAAAAAAATTTTTAAAAAAATTTAAAAAAAAAATTAAAAAAAAATTTTAAAAAAAATTCAAAAAAAAATTTAAAAAAAATTACAAAAAAAAAATTAAAAAAATAATTTAAAAAAATTTCAAAAAAATTTTCGGAAAAAAAAATTTCAAAAAAAAAATTAAAAAAAAATAAAAAAAAAAAATTTTAAAAAAATTACAAAAAAAAAAATTTAAAAAAAAATTTCAAAAAAAAATTCAAAAAAATTTCAAAAAATTTTTTTTAAAATTTTCAAAAAAAAAATTTAAAAAATAAAAAAAAAAATTTAAAAAAGAATTGAAAAAAAAAATTCGAAAAAAAAATTTTCAAAAAAAAAAATAAAAAAAAAAAAATTCAAAAAAAATTCCAAAAAAATTTTCGAAAAAAAAATTTTCAAAAAAAAAAATTAAAAAAAAATTAAAAAAAAAATAAAAATAAAAATAAAAAAAAATTTCGAAAAAAAAAATTAAA
>OX101815.2:36436641-36456641 GCA_944452925.2 Chrysolina oricalcia | reverse complement strand
AAAAATTTTTTTTTTAAATTTAAAAAAAATTTTAAAAAAAAATTTCAAAAAAAAATTAAAAAAAAATTACAAAAAAAAAATAAAAAAAAAAAATTTCAAAAAAATTTTCGAAAAAAAAAAATAAAAAAAAAAAATTTCAAAAAAAAAATTAAAAAAAAAAAATTGAAAAAAAAAATTCGAAAAAAATTTCAAAAAAAAATTTCAAAAAAAAAAATTTAAAAAAATAATTTTAATTGAAAAAAAAAATTCAAAAAAAATTTCGAAAAAAAAAATAAAAAAAAAAATTTAAAAAAAATTAGAAAAAAAAAATTAAAAAAAAAAAATTTCAAAAAAATTTTCGAAAAAAAAAATTTCAAAAAAAAATTACAAAAAAAATAAAAAAAAAATTCCAAAAAAATTTTCGAAAAAAAAATTTAAAAAAAATTTTTCGAAAAAAAAAAATTTCGAAAAAAAAATTCAAAAAAAATTTCAAAAAAATTTTCGAAAAAAAAAATTTCAAAAAAAAAATTTTTGAAAAAAAAAATTTCAAAAAAAAAATTTTAGAAAAAAATTGAAAAAAAATTGAAAAAAAAATTCGAAAAAAAAATTAAAAAAAAAAATTTAAAAAAAAATTCGAAAAAAAATTTCGAAAAAAAATTTTCAAAAAAAAAAATTAAAAAAAAATTTAAAAAAAAAATAACAAAAAAAAAAATAAAAAAAAAATTTAAAAAAAAAATTTAAAAAAAATTTTAAAAAAAAATTTCAAAAAAAAATTTTTAAAAAAATTTTAAAAAAAAATTAAAAAAAAATTTAAAAAAAATTTTTAAAAAAAATTTCAAAAAAAAAATTAAAAAAAATTACAAAAAAAAATAAAAAAAAAATAAAAAAAAATTTCGAAAAAAAAAATTTAAAAAAAAAAAATTCAAAAAAAAATTAAAAAAAAATTACAAAAAAAAAAATTTCAAAAAAAATTTCAAAAAAAATTTCAAAAATTTTTTTAAAAATTTTCAAAAAAAAAATTTAAAAAATAAAAAAAAAATAAAAAAAAAAATTAAAAAAAGAATTGAAAAAACAAATTCGAAAAAAAAATTTTCAAAAAAAAAAATACAAAAAAAATTCAAAAAAAATTCCAAAAAAATTTTCGAAAAAAAAAATAAAAAAAAAAATTTTTCAAAAAAAAATTCAAAAAAAATTTAAAAAAAAATTTCAAAAAAGTTTTCGAAAAAAAAAATTTCAAAAAAATTACAAAAAAATTTTCGAAAAAAAAATTTTCAAAAAAAAAAAAAAAAAAATTCAAAAAAAATTCCAAAAAAATTTAAAAAAAAATTTTTTCAGAAAAAAATTTTAAAAAAATTAAAAAAAAAATTCAAAAAAAATTTCAAAAAAATTTTCGAAAAAAAAAATTTCAAAAAAAAAATTTTTGAAAAAAAAAATTTAAAAAAAAAAAAATTTTAGAAAAAAATTGAAAAAAAAATCAAAAAAAAATTCAAAAAAATTTCGAAATAAAAAATAAAAAAAAAAATTCAAAAAAAATTTCAAAAAAATTCCGAAAAAAAAAAAAAAAAAAAAAAATTTCAAAAAAAAATTTTAAAAAAATTACAAAAAAAATTCAAAAAAAAAAATTTAAAAAAAAAATTGAAAAAAAAAATTAGAAAAAAAATTCGAAAAAAAATTTCGAAAAAAAAATTTCAAAAAAAAACTTAAAAAAAATTTCAAAAAAAATTTCAAAAAAAAAATTCAAAAAAAATTTCAAAAAAATTTTCGAAAAAAAATTTAAAAAAAAAATAACAAAAAAAAAATAAAAAAAAAATTTAAAAAAAAAATTTAAAAAAAATTTAAAAAAAAATTTCAAAAAAAAATTTTTAAAAAAATTTTTAAAAAAATTTTTAAAAAAATTTAAAAAAAAATTAAAAAAAAAAATTCAAAAAAAAATTTAAAAAAAATTACAAAAAAAAAATTAAAAAAATAATTTAAAAAAATTTCAAAAAAATTTTCGGAAAAAAAAATTTCAAAAAAAAAATTTAAAAAAAATAAAAAAAAAAAATTTTTTTTTTAAATTTAAAAAAAATTTAAAAAAAAAATTTCAAAAAAAAATTAAAAAAAAATTACAAAAAAAAAATAAAAAAAAAAAATTTCAAAAAAATTTTCGAAAAAAAAAAATAAAAAAAAAAAATTTCAAAAAAAAAATTAAAAAAAAAAAATTGAAAAAAAAAATTCGAAAAAAATTTCAAAAAAAAATTTCAAAAAAAAAAATTTAAAAAAATAATTTTAATTGAAAAAAAAAATTCAAAAAAAATTTCGAAAAAAAAAATAAAAAAAAAAATTTAAAAAAAATTAGAAAAAAAAAATTAAAAAAAAAAAAATTTCAAAAAAATTTTCGAAAAAAAAAATTTCAAAAAAAAATTACAAAAAAAATAAAAAAAAAATTCCAAAAAAATTTTCGAAAAAAAAATTTAAAAAAAATTTTTCGAAAAAAAAAAATTTCGAAAAAAAAATTCAAAAAAAATTTCAAAAAAATTTTCGAAAAAAAAAATTTCAAAAAAAAAATTTTTGAAAAAAAAAATTTCAAAAAAAAAATTTTAGAAAAAAATTGAAAAAAAATTGAAAAAAAAATTCGAAAAAAAAATTAAAAAAAAAAATTTAAAAAAAAATTCGAAAAAAAATTTCGAAAAAAAATTTTCAAAAAAAAAAATTAAAAAAAAATTTAAAAAAAAAATAACAAAAAAAAAAATAAAAAAAAAATTTAAAAAAAAAATTTAAAAAAAATTTTAAAAAAAAATTTCAAAAAAAAATTTTTAAAAAAATTTTAAAAAAAAATTAAAAAAAAATTTAAAAAAAATTTTTAAAAAAAATTTCAAAAAAAAAATTAAAAAAAATTACAAAAAAAAATAAAAAAAAAATAAAAAAAAATTTCGAAAAAAAAAATTTAAAAAAAAAAAATTCAAAAAAAAATTAAAAAAAAATTACAAAAAAAAAAATTTCAAAAAAAATTTCAAAAAAAATTTCAAAAATTTTTTTAAAAATTTTCAAAAAAAAAATTTAAAAAATAAAAAAAAAATAAAAAAAAAAATTAAAAAAAGAATTGAAAAAACAAATTCGAAAAAAAAATTTTCAAAAAAAAAAATACAAAAAAAATTCAAAAAAAATTCCAAAAAAATTTTCGAAAAAAAAAATAAAAAAAAAAATTTTTCAAAAAAAAATTCAAAAAAAATTTAAAAAAAAATTACAAAAAAAAATTAAAAAAAAAAATTTAAAAAAAAATTCAAAAAAATTTCAAAAAAATTACAAAAAAATTTTCGAAAAAAAAATTTTCAAAAAAAAAAATAAAAAAAAAATTTCAAAAAAATTTTCGAAAAAAAAAAATCGAAAAAAAAATTTTCAAAAAAAAATTTTTAAAAAAATAACAAAAAAAATTTAATAAAAAATTTTTAAAAAAATTAAAAAAAAAATTCGAAAAAAAATTTCGAAAAAAAAATTTAAAAAAATTCAAAAAAAAAATCAAAAAAAATTTCGAAAAAAAAAATAAAAAAAAAATTAAAAAAAAATTACAAAAAAAAAAATAATAAAAAAAAAATTTCAAAAAAAATTTCAAAAAAATTTTCGAAAAAAAAAATTTGAAGTCGACCACATGCTGTTCAATCTTATTATCAAATTCAACCACCTCTCCTCAGAGAGAAGATATTTTCAATTTTCATTCATCGGTTTTACTCCTAACAGCTTTATAACAGCTTTAGTTGATGTGTATGCACACGAACACGGTAGGTTCAAATCAAATTCAAAATTCAGCTCATCTCGTTCCAGTTCAAGAATATTATCATTTTTACGACATCGGCATAGCCTTCTCGATGTGTGTATGAAGTCGAACACGTGCTGTTCGATCTTATTTTCAAATTCAGCCTACCTTGCTTCAGAGGAAAGATATTCTCAATTTTCAGTCATCGGTATTACTCCTAACAGCAGGTTCAAATCAATTTCAAAATACAGCCCATCTCGTTCCAGTTCAAGGATATTATCATTTTTACGACATCATCATAGCTTCCAATAGTTCTATATCTATATGGTGGCCTTTTCGAAGTGTGGTGTGCTTGAAGTCGACCACATGCTTTTTCTTATATCCAACCTACCTCGCTTCAGAGTTATAATATTTTCAATTTTGGTTTATCGGTTTTACTACCAACAGCTATATATGGTGGCCTTTTCATTAAATGATGTGTATGCACACGAACCCGGCAGGTTCAAATCAATTTCAAAATACAGCCTATCTCGTTCCAGTTCAAGAATATTATCATTTTTAGGACATCGGCATAGCCTTGTGTTGTGTGTTGTGTGTATGAAGTCGAACACGTGCTGTTCGATCTTATTCTCAAATTCAGCCTACCTTGCTCCAGTTCAGAGATATTATCACTTATACGACATCGGCTAGCTTCCAATAGTTCTATATGCTGGCCCTCTCGATGTGCGGTGTTTGAAGTCGACCACATGCTGTTCAATCTTATTATCAAATTCAACCACCTCGCCTCAGAGTGAAGATATTTTCAATTTTCATTCATCGGTTTTACTCCTAACAGCTTTATAAGGCCTTTCCATTAGTTGATGTGTATGCACACGAACCCGGCAGGTTCAAATCAGTTTCAAACAGCCTATCTCGTTCCAGTTCAAGAATATTATCATTTTTACATCGGCATAGCCTTCTCGATGTGTGTATGAAGTCGAAGACGTGCTGTTCGATCATAAGAATAATCTCAAATTCAGCCTACCTTGCTCCAGAGTATTGTTCTATAGCTGGCCTCGAAGTGTGGTGTGAATGAAGTCGACCACATGCTGTTCAATCTTTTTATCAAATTCAACCACCTCGCTTCAGAGTGAAGATATTTTCAATTTTCATTCATCGCCTTTATAAGGTGGCCTTTCCATTAGTTGATGTGTATGCACACGAACCCGGCAGGTTCAATCAATTTCAAAATCCAGCCCATCTCGGTCCAGTTCAAAGATATCATTTTCACGACATTTTCACAACCACCTCGCTTCAGAGTAAAGATATTTTCAATTTTCATTCATCGGTTTTACTCCTACAGCTTTATAAGGTGGCCTTTCCATTAGTTGATGTGTATGCACACGAACCCGGCAGGTTCAATCAATTTCAAAATCCAGCCCATCTCGGTCCAGTTCAAAGACATTATCATTTTCACGACATCTGCATAGCCTTCTCGATGTGTTGTGTGTATGAAGTCGAACACGTGCTGTTCGATCTTATTCTCAAATTCAGCCTACCTTGCTCCAGACGGAAGATATTCTCAATTTTCAGTAATCGGTATTACTCCTAACAGCTCAATATGGTGGCCTTTCCATTAGTTAATGTGTATGCACACGAACCCGGCATGTTCAAATCAATTTCAAAATACAGCCCATCTCGTTCCAGTTCAAGAATATTATCATTTTTACGACATCGGCATAGCCTTCTCGATGTGTTGTGTGTATGAAGTCGAACACATGCTGTTCAATCTTATTATCAAATTCAACCACCTCGCTTCAGAGTGAAGATATTTTCAATTTTCATTCATCGGTTTTACTCCTAACAGCTTAATATGGTGGTTTTTTTTGAATTTTCTTTTTGAAAATTTTTTTTTGAATTTTTTTTAAAATTTTTTTTATTTTTTTTTATTTTTTTAAAATTTTTCATTTTTAAAATTTTTTTTGTTTTTGAAACTGTTTTAGAAATTTTTTTTTTAGAATTTTTTTTGAAAATTTTTTTTTTTAAATTTTTTTTTAAATTTTTTTTTTGAAAATTTAAAAAAAAATTAAAAAAAAATTAAAAAAATTTCAAAAAAAAAAATTTTCAAAAAAAATTCTAAAAAAAAAATTTCTAAAACAGTTTCAAAAAAAATTCATAAACAAAAAAAAATTTAAAAAAAAATTTAAAAAATGTAAAATTTTAAAAAAATAAAAAAAAATAAAAAAAATTTTAAAAAAAATTCAAAAAAAAATTTTCAAAAAGAAAATTCAAAAAAAACCACCATATTAAGCTGTTAGGAGTAAAACCGACGAATGAAAATTGAAAATATCTTCACTCTGAAGCGAGGTGGTTGAATTTGATAATAAGATTGAACAGCATGTGTTCGACTTCATACACACAACACATCGAGAAGGCTATGCCGATGTCGTAAAAATGATAATATTCTTGAACTGGAACGAGATGGGCTGTATTTTGAAATTGATTTGAACCTGCCGGGTTCGTGTGCATACACATTAACTAATGGAAAGGCCACCATATTAAGCTGTTAGGAGTAATACCGATGACTGAAAATTGAGAATATCTTCCGTCTGGAGCAAGGTAGGCTGAATTTGAGAATAAGATCGAACAGCACGTGTTCGAATTCATACACACATCGAGAAGGCTATGCAGATGTCGTGAAAATGATAATGTCTTTGAACTGGACCGAGATGGGCTGGATTTTGAAATTGATTGAACCTGCCGGGTTCGTGTGCATACACATCAACTAATGGAAAGGCCACCTTATAAAGCTGTAGGAGTAAAACCGATGAATGAAAATTGAAAATATCTTCACTCTGAAGCGAGGTGGTTGTGAAAATGTCGTGAAAATGATAATATCTTTGAACTGGACCGAGATGGGCTGGATTTTGAAATTGATTGAACCTGCCGGGTTCGTGTGCATACACATCAACTAATGGAAAGGCGATGAATGAAAATTGAAAATATCTTCACTCTGAAGCGAGGTGGTTGAATTTGATAAAAAGATTGAACAGCATGTGGTCGACTTCATTCACACCACACTTCGAGAAGGCCAGCTATAGAACAATATCTTTACTCTGGAGCAAGGTAGGCTGAATTTGAGATTATTCTTATGATCGAACGCACGTGTTCGACTTCATACACACATCGAGAAGGCTATGCCGATGTAAAAATGATAATATTCTTGAACTGGAACGAGATAGGCTGTTTGAAACTGATTTGAACCTGCCGGGTTCGTGTGCATACACATCAACTAATGGAAAGGCCTCCTTATAAAGCTGTTAGGAGTAAAACCGATGAATGAAAATTGAAAATATCTTCACTCTGAAGCGAGGTGGTTGAATTTGATAATAAGATTGAACAGCATGTGGTCGACTTCAAACACACCGCACATCGAGAGGGCCAGCATATAGAACTATTGGAAGCTAGCCGATTCGTATAAGTGATAATATCTCTGAACTGGAACGAGATGGGCTGAATTTTGAATTTGATTTGAACCTGCCGGGTTCGTGTTCATACACATCAACTAATGAAAAGGCCACCATATATAGATGTTGGTAGTAAAACCGATAACCCAAAATTGAAAATATCTTCACCAGAAGCGAGGTAGGTTGGATATAAGAAAAAGATTGAACAGCATGTAGAACTATTGGAAGCTATGCCGATGTCGTAAAAATGATAATATCGTTGAACTGGAACGAGATAGGCTGGATTTTAAAAAAAAATTTCAAAAAATTACAACAAAAAATAAAAAAAAATAAAAAAAAAAATTAAAAAAAAATAAAAAAAAAAATTAAAAAAAAATTTCAAAAAAAAATTTAAAAAAAATTACAAAAAAAAAATTTTTAAAAAAATTACAAAAAAAAATTTAAAAAAAAATAATTTAAAAAAAATTGAAAAAAAAATTCAAAAAAAATTTCGAAAAAAAAAATTAAAAAAAAAAAATTTCAAAAAAAAATTTAAAAAAAATTACAAAAAAAAAAATTTTAAAAAAAAATTTCAAAAAAAATTTCAAAAAAATTTCAAAAAATTTCGAAAAAAAAATTTTTTCTAAAAATAACAAAAAAAAATAAAAAAAAAAAATTTTTTTAAAAAATTTAAAAAAAATTACAAAAAAAAATTAAAAAAAAATAAAAAAAAAAATTAAAAAAAAATAAAAAAAAAATAAAAAAAAATAACAAAAAAAAATTTAAAAAAAATTTTAAAAAAAAATTTAAAAAAAATAACAAAAAAAAATGAAAAAAAAAAATTAAAAGAAAAAATTTTAAAAAAATTTTTGAAAAAAATTTAAAAAAAAACTACAAAAAAAAATTAAAAAAAATTAAAAAAAAAAAAATTCAAAAAAAAATTTAAAAAAAATTACAAAAAAAAATTTTTTTTTTTGAATTTTTTTTTTCGAAAATTTTTTCTATATGCTGGCCTTCTCGAAGTGTGGTGTGAATGAAGTCGACCACATGCTGTTCAATCTTTTTATCAAATTCAACCACCTTGCTTCAGAGTGAAGATATTTTCAATTTTCATTCATCGCCTTTATACGGTGGCCTTTCCATTAGTTGATGTGAGTTACGTATTCGGTATACGAAAACGGTTTTTTAAAAAGACTTTATTTTAACAACGGACAGTATGAAAGTACAGAACAGAATGAATAATAATATGATTAGGTTATATTTATAATGTCGGTGATGCTGACTTGGCGTATCAGCATTCCTAGAGTAACGGATGTAACTCTATCCCTGTGTGAAGCCTAGTCAGCGGACTTGGGTTCATAACTCCTCCATCCCTAAGACGAAAACAAGAGGGATACTGGTTTGTTTTCGGAGTCTTCGGCTGGGGTAGTTTCCTCCTTCTGTTTGGCTTGAGTGGTCCTCTGCTGATTAAACTTCCAGGTTATGAGGGCTGCAACGATGATCATCAGAGTGATGGGGATGCTTGTGAGGCTCCAGGCTGCAGGATGGGTCACTTGTAAGTCCCGAATTTGGAGGAATCGGGCATCATCTTGAAGTTCGTGAATCTTCTTCAGGTCAATTGTATGTAGGTGAATTGGTATGGGCTCCAATTCTTTGGGGTTGCTAATATCCATTTCGATTTCGGGAATGGTCAAGGGATGGCCTTTTACTGTTTCCTTTCTGTTCCAGAGCTTGAAGTTTCCAATAGTGATTCCACAGTTGAAAGGTACTTCTATGATGCTGGGTTCTCCTATCATTGTGAATTCGTCGTTATCGCATGTTTTTTGAACTTTTAACTGTTTTTCGGCAGGAATTGCTATGATGTGTTGGCTGGATATAGTTTCTATGATTGGATTCGCTACATAGACTCCGGTGGTATGGCAGTTCTGGTTTTCGGCCAATTTGATGAGGGCTGCTATACAGTCATTTGTTTGGGGTTCCAAATGATTATGGCAGATGAACGTGTCTTCGATTGCAGGGCACATCTCGTCTTCGTATTGTCGTTGGTTTGACCCAAGTAATATGTAGGGGTGGTTTGGGATTATTGTGGAATTATTGATCGGTATAGGGAATAAGCGGAACAATTCGTAGGTTTCTTGAGAGAAAATCGGAAAATGTATTGCGAATATAAGTTTATTTTCTGAAAATGTTACTTGTGTGCCTACTAATTGATAGTAAGAGATGGAACTTTTGAATCGCGGAATTTTGTTTTCAGGATATAATGATGTTAATCGATTTATGATTTTTTCTAATTCTCTTTCTGAAATCACGGAGCTGTGTAAAGTATTTAATTTTGCAAATGTTAATGCGTCCTCCAAATTGTCAAGAAAAGTTATCAAGTTTTGACAATTCAGGATTATTTGGTCTAACATATTTTGTGCTTTCAAGTATTCAACCATACTTTGGCTAATATTGAACTGAATATAGTTTAAACGATTTTCTATTATTTTTTGATTGGCATTCAGAAGAGTTATAGTGGCGTTATAATTGTCAATCAATTTTTTTGAAAGGGACGTCTGCATTGTGATTTCTTTCATAGTAACATTTTGATTTAATTGGAGTTCTCGAATGGCCTCGTCATATTTAACTTCATCGTCAGAATCTAAGGTTCCAAAAAGCGATTTAGATGTTTTTCCCACTAAGTTCAACAAACCACGTTTAGGGCGTGTTTGTGGTTTTAAGTTACCTTACTTTCGGCTTCTAAAATGAGGTATTTAGCGTGTCTTAGAAGGTTAGAAAAAAGTGTCTGAAAGAAGGTGCTTTTAAGATCTTCGTTTTGGGAACTATTTATGTCCTTTTGGGAGTCATCAAGGTAATTTGATATTTTTTCATAAAAAAGTCGCGTATTTTTCAGCTAAGTATAAATTGGGGATATTTCGACGAAATGTAAAAATGTATGTTTAATTTCAATAATTCGGGAGGTCCCAAGGTGGAATGGAAGTAAAGGAGTTTTCAGATGAGTGACCTTTATTTATTTCGCTAGTCACTATTATGGACATTATCAGGAGTATGACTGCTTGAAGCAATGGCACCGTCCGGTTCATTGTCCTGTGAAAGAGAAGAGAAGGCTTTAGGTCTTCGAATTTGTGATTTGTGGATCAGTTTGTCTTTTGTTGTTTTTATTTTGGTCCCTAAGTCTTCGATTACTGTTTTCATTTTATATCGGGGTTTTGTTTTACTTCTGGATGCTGTTTTGTCTTTCACGAATGCTTTGGCACCGGCTTGAAATTCGGCTGGTTCTTCGCGTTCTTCATTTTGCTTTTTATTAAGGCTTGCTTTGTGTTTGAATGAAGTATCATGTATTTTTTCGAAAAGGATTTTCAATCTATTACGACGATCGATTACGTATTGATTCATTATGATTTCATCTGACATATCGAATGGGTCTAGAGCATCGAGTTGTCCGTTTATAACGTCATATGGCTTTTGTTTAGTGACGCTGTGAGTTGTACTATTGTAACCTATAATGGCATATTTAATTAATTGTTTCGTATCTGGTTTTGGGTCTTTTATTTTGAGGACTCGGAATATTTCTATTAGAGTAGAGTGTAGTCTCTCTACTGGGCTGTTACTGTTCGAATTTCCGGGGGTTGTGTGAAGTTTGATGTTATGGAGAGTACAGAATTCTTTGAGCAGAGAGGTCTTGAACTCAGTACCACTGTCACACGTTATGGATTTAGGTATTCCATGGTGTGCAACAAAGGTCATCAAGTTGTCGAAAACAATGGATGCCGTGCAAATAGGTTCGAGTGGGTATGCTTGAGCATATTTTGAAAAAACATCGATAATCGTCAGAAATTTTGAACTTGCTATTTGGAATGTGTCCATGTGAATAGCTTCTAGTGGATGTGCGGGTGTTGGGGTCAGCGAAAATTTGATTTTCGGAGGATTCCTATCGTATTTAGCTTCTTGACATATATCACAATTGTTAATATATTGTGTTATATGGTTTTTCATTTCAGGCCAGAAATACACTTTCTTCAGGGCTGTAAGGGCCTCATTGATACCACGATGGCAGGTTTTTTCATGGTGGTATCTTATAAGTTCCCCTTGTCTATTTTCGTCAAGTATATCTTTAACAAGTTGGGTTGAAATCGTAAGTTTGTACGCGTGGTTTTTGAAATATTTTGGGAGTATTTTGCTTAACTGTTGAACGAGATCAACTTCTGATTTCTGAATGAAAATACAGTGTAATTTTTTCGGGTCCACGTGATTTTTGAAGAAGTCAATGATTTCGCGTTCAAAGTTTTTTGATAGGAATACGGTTTGTCTTCGCCCTGTGCCAAAAGGTCTGTTCCTAACAACATAATTTGGACCAGATTCTTTTCGGTTAAATATTATTTGATTGGAGTATTTGTTAATACAATATTCGGTTATTGGTATTTCCAGTATTGGGTTTTCTATAGCAGAGTGGACAGTTTGGTCGTCATCATCAGGGGGTGGTGTATTGTGATTATAGTAGGTAGCTGGTACCAACTGGATATCTGAAATGATATTGATTTTTTTTGTTTTGGGTTCGTTGGGATTGAACACACTTTCGATCCTATCCAAATCCTCTGTGGATACGTCTAGCGGTTCATCGCAATTCAAATATTGGTCTATCTCTTCGACTATGTCTCCGGGATTGACCAGTATTGATTCATTATCGATTTGATTGATTTCCACCCTTGATAATGCATCGGCGTTCGTGTTCTGTTTACCTTTCTTGTATACTATTTGGTAGTCGTACTCCTCAAGTTTCAGTCTCCACCTTACTAATCTGGAGTTCGGTTCTTTAAGACTGAACAACCATTGAAGAGGTTTGTGGTCAGTTAATATAAAAAATTTCCTACCAAACAGATAGGGCCTAAAGTATTTGGTGGCCCACACGATAGCTAGCAATTCCTTCTCGATCGTGCTGTAGTTAGTTTCAGCAGAGTTCAAGGTTCGAGAAACATAGCCGATTGGAAGGTCGCTTCCTATTTTACCTTGGCTCAAAATTGCTCCGATGGCAAAGTTGGAGGCATCTGTCGTTAATATGAAAGGTTTTTCGAAATTTGGGTACTGCAGAATCGGATCATTACAGAGAATCTTTTTGCAAAGTTCAAAGGTGTTGACAGATTCTTGTGAGTGTACTATTTTTTCGCCTTTTTTGAGACACTTAGTAAATGGTTTTGTTAATTTAGCAAAATTGTCTATAAAGCGTCTATAATATCCAAGTAGACCCAAAAATGATTTAATTTCTTTAGCTGATCGAGGGATTGGGAATTTCGTGGGTTGGGTTTTATTCCCTCAGGGGTAATAACGTGTCCTAAAAACTCAACTTCTTTCCTGAGAAATTCGCATTTGTCTATTTGGACTTTCAATTTTGAACTGCGTAATTTCTTGAAAATGAGCTTTAGGTTCGATATGTGTTCTTCAAGGCTTGTGGAGAATATTATGATGTCGTCCATATACACCAAGCAAACCTTGTTCTGGAAATCACTTAGAATATTGTCGATCACTCGTTGGAATGTGGCGGGGGCGTTTTTAAGCCCGAATGGCATTCTGACATATTCAAAATGTCCATTTTCGACATTAAAAGCAGTTTTTTCTATAGAACTAGGGTCCATTTCTATTTGATGGAACCCAGATGCAAGGTCCAGAGTGGAGAAATATTGGCAACGACCTAACTTGTCCAGAATATCATTGATATTCGGAAGTGGGTATCGGTCGTCGATAGTTTTTTCGTTTACCTTTCGGTAGTCGACAACTATACGCCATTTCTGTTTACCAGTGCAGTCCAGTTTTTTCGGAACAATCCAAATTGGGCTGCTCCAAGGGCTCTGGCTTGGTTTTATGATACCATCATCTAACATCTTATTGATTTGTTTTCGTACTTCGTCTTTGTGTACGAATGGATATCTATAAGATTTAGAGTGCACGGGGATTTCATCATGGGTTCTGATAACATGCTTTACCTTGTTGGTGAAAGTCAGTTTCTCGTCTTCCCTGTGAAATATGTCGGAAAATTCTTGACAGAGACGAACTAAGGCGTTTTGTTCTTCATTGTTCAAGTGATCGCAACGAATGAATTTTGTTATGTCGCAAATTGTTTCGGGGGAGGGATCTACATTAGAATTGTTGAAATGAAATAGATAGAAATTTTCTTTTTGAATGTCACAAAATGGAGAGACTTTAATCGGTTCGGTAAAGGTTATTGTAATTGGTTCGTCTGAATAATTATGAATTTCCGCGCGGGCTATTCCATTTTTTGCGGTTGTAAGAGTTTCAGGAATATATAAATTTTGAAAATTGCATTCAGGTATTAAAACATCGTCAGAGTATTGAGAGACAGGTACTGTATGTTTCCTTATTTGGATTTCTATACAGCATCGGGATTTTGACTTTTTCATTAACTAGACAGTTTTCTACTAAATCTACAGAAAATTTCATTTTTTGTAGTTCCCCTAGGCCCAAGATACCGTCGAAAAAGTCATGAAAATCAAATAAAATAAATTTGATTATATGATCTGATTTTAGTTCTGCAAAAGACGTGATATCGGCTTTAAATCTGACCTCTTTCTCTCCTATTCCCGTTTTGATTTTTGTAGCGCTATGATAAATGTTTTGTGGAAAAATTTTTTCTGCTATTGAGGGCCGCATCATCGAATGATAACAACCTGTATCAATAAGCAATTTCATTGGTGGGTTAAGAATTTTTATGTATGGTAAGCTGTTGTTCGTTTCGGTGTACATTTCGGTAACTACGTTCCGTATTTGGGATGGCTCGATTCTTGAAAATTTTCTGGGTTTTCCAGGAAATCTCCATGATTTTCGTAAGTTTCAGTGTCAGTATTAGGGTCTGTGTAGTGATTGTTTGTAAGAGGGTCTTGTTCGAGTCCCAGGTACTTAATATACTGAATGTCAGTGCCATTATTTGTGTGGTAAGGGTCTGAAAATTGGAACGGCTCCTCGTCAATTTGATAGATTTCTTGGGAAGTGAAATTTCGTGGGCCAGAAGGCCTAAATTGATTCTGGTGATTATTCGATTGTCTGTTGAATGTATTTCGCGATGTGGTTGACATTGGCTCGGGTTGGTTCGTTAGTGTTCTCCCAGTGGGTTTGAATACATTGGGAGGTGGGCCAAAAACTTGTCTATTTGTTGGAAAATGTCTATTAACAGGTCGCGGTTGAACGTTTATTGGCTGTCTGGAAAAAGAGTTTCCCTGAAACGATTGGGGAGCAGTCTGTTGGCTTTGGAATGAAGGCCTTTGAGGGGGTGCCTGATTGGGATTTGCAGTGTAAGAAGAAAATCTGTTTCCAAAGGTTTGTTGATTGGCATATATTGGAAATTGTTGGTTATGGAATTGTTGTCGATTAACATGTCCTGATTGTTGTGAGGTCATTGGGGTTCTAAAAAGATTTTGGGTATATTGGAAATTTTCTTCTTCTATAATATAGGTCATGGAATCTGGGTTCTTTAATCTAATCAAACTTTGTAGTGGTCCTGATATTCCTCTAATAAACGTTCTCAAACAAACTTGATTATATTGTCTTAGGTAAATTAATTTGGTGGCATCATCTAGTTCCGTAATAGGGAAAGAATTTATTTTTTGGGCAAGAGTGCTTCGCAAAATTTGTAACCTCTTGCCAAAATCTAAAGTAGATTCATTTCTGAACGGTCTAGACATGAGTAAATCTTGTTCCAAACACTCTAGATTTCGTTTGTCCCCAAAACATTGAAGGAGAGCAGATTTGATTAATGCCCACGTGTCTAATTCACCTCTACAACCCACTAGTAATTGGGCTCTATTGATCAATTTTGTTTGGATAACTCTAATCAGATATTTCACTAAAATTGGATCGCTGTTAGTTCCGTAAGTATCAAAAAGAAAATCACAAGCTGATGTAAAATTAGTTAGAGTATTCATATCGCCATCATAACTTGGTATGGTATCAACAAACATTTTAAGCATGCTCAAAGTGGTATTTGTGTTATCACGTTGAGTAGGAGTTGGAGTTGTCATGATTTCAGATTGAGAATCAGTAACACTTAAAGAATTATTGAAAATTTCTATCAGGTCGTCTATATTTGATTGGTTTTCACTCATAGAAAGAGTAGAAAAAGTTTCAAACTTTTTATAAAATTAATTGGTTTACTATTGACTAAATAAAATAAAAATTCCGAATTTCCTATACAGGGAAAGGGAATTTTAGGGAGGAAATTATTACTTGGTCTTACCAGAGTAGTTATTCCTTTTGGTGATTCTGCTTCCGCTTCTTTCTGTCGCCAAGACTCCTCTGAAGGCCCCTCAGTTGAACTCAATCCCTTTTTGGTGCACAGGAACACAGGAAGTCTCTGAACGTTGTGATAAGTGCCCAAGAGTAGAAACTCACTTTTTTTCTAGGTAGAAACCGGTCACGATGCCGTGTATTTCCGACGAAAAACTGCACTTATCCTACCGACTGCGCCAGTTACGTATTCGGTATACGAAAACGGTTTTTTAAAAAGACTTTATTTTAACAACGGACAGTATGAAAGTACAGAACAGAATGAATAATAATATGATTAGGTTATATTTATAATGTCGGTGATGCTGACTTGGCGTATCAGCATTCCTAGAGTAACGGATGTAACTCTATCCCTGTGTGAAGCCTAGTCAGCGGACTTGGGTTCATAACTTGTGTATGCACACGAACCCGGCAGGTTCAATCAATTTCAAAATCCAGCCCATCTCGGTCCAGTTCAAAGATATCATTTTCACGACATTTTCAATTCAATTCAATTTTTTTTTTAAATTTCTTTTTTTGAAATTTTTTTTTTCGAAAATTTTCTTTTCGAAATTTGTTTCGAATTTTCTTTTTGAAAATTTTTTTTGAAATTTTTTTTAAATTTTTTTTTTGAAAAATTTTTTTTTTTGAAAATTTTTTTTTTGAAATTTTTCTTTGAAATTTTTTTTTTGAATTTTCTTTTTGAAAATTTTTTTTTGAATTTTTTTTTAAATTTTTTTTATTTTTTAAAATTTTTTTATTTTTTAAATTTTTTTAAAAATTTTTTTTTGTTTATGAATTTTTTTCTGAATTTTTTTTAAACTGTTTTAGAAATTTTTTTTTTAGAATTTTTTTTGAAAATTTTTTAATTTTTTTTAAATTTTTTTTTTTGAAAATTTTAAAAAAAATTTTTTAAATTTTTTTTTGAATTTTTTTTTTGAAATTTTTTTTAAATTTTTTTTTCGAATTTTTTTTTTAAATTTTTTTTTTAAATTTTTTTAAAAATTTTTTTCTAAAAATTTTTTAAAAAATTTTTTTTTTTTTAATTTTTTTTTTGAAAATTTTTTTTCTGAAATTTTTTTTTGAAATTTTTTTTTTCGAAAATTTTTTTTTTGAATTTTTTTTTTTGAAAATTTTTTTGAAATTTTTTTTAAATTTTTTTTTGAAAATTTTTTTTTCGAAATTTTTTTTCGAATTTTTTTTTTTATTTTTTTTTCATTTTTTTTTTATTAAAAAAATTATTTTTTTTGTAATTTTTTTAAAATTTCTTTATTTTTTTTTCGAAAATTTTTTTGAAATTTTTTTTGAATTTTTTTTTTTAATTTTTTTTTCGAAATTTTTTTTCGAATTTTTTTTCAATTTTTTTTTTAAATTTTTTTTTTTGAAATTTTTTTTTTTGAAATTTTTTTTTTTGAATTTTTTTTTGTAATTTTTTTTAAATTTTTTTTTGAAATTTTTTTTTTTTTTTTTTTTTTCGGAATTTTTTTTGAATTTTTTTTTTTATTTTTTTAAAATTTTTTTTTGAAAAATTTTTTTTTTCAATTTTTTTTTTTTAATTTTTTTTTTGAAATTTTTTTTTTTCGAAATTATTTTTTTTTGAAATTTCGAATTTTTTTGAAATTTTTTTAAAATTTTTTTTATTTTTTTTTTGTAATTTTTTTGAAAAATTTTTTTTTTTCAATTCTTTTTTAAATTTTTTTTTTATTTTTTAAATTTTTTTTTTTTAATTTAAAAAAAAAGTTTTTGAAATTTTTTTTAATTTTTTTTTTTAATTTTTTTTTAAATTTTTTTTATTAAAAAAATTATTTTTTTTTGTAATTTTTTTAAAATTTCTTTATTTTTTTTTCGAAAATTTTTTTGAAATTTTTTTTGAATTTTTTTTTAATTTTTTTTTTTTTGTAATTTTTTTTTAATTTTTTTTGAAATTTTTTTTTTGAAAATTTTTTTTTCGAATTTTTTTTTTGAATTTATTTTTTGAATTTTTTTTAATTTTTTTTTTTTGAAATTTTTTTTAAATTTTTTTTTGAAATTTTTTTTTCGAAAATTTTTTTGAAATTTTTTTTAAATTTTTTTTTTTTAATTTTTTTTTTTAATTTTTTTTAAATTTTTTTTTTAAATTTTTTTTTGAAAAATTTTTTTTTTTAATTTTTTTTTTGAAAATTTTTTTGGAATTTTTTTTAAATTTTTTTTTTTATTTTTTTTTTGAAAATTTTTTTTTCGAATTTTTTTTTTCAATTCTTTTTTAAATTTTTTTTTTATTTTTTTTTTATTTTTTAAATTTTTTTTTTGAAAATTTTTAAAAAAATTTTTTGAAATTTTTTTGAAATTTTTTTTGAAATTTTTTTTGAAATTTTTTTTTTTTAATTTTTTTTTTCGAAATTTTTTTTTATTTTTTTTAAATTTTTTTTTGTAATTTTTTTAAATTTTTTTTTGAAATTTTTTTTTTAAATTTTTTTTTTCGATTTTTTTTTTATTTTTTTTTTATTTTTTTTAATTTTTTTTTTGAAAATTTTTTTAAAAATTTTTTAAAAATTTTTTTTTAAATTTAAAAAAAATTTTTTTTTTTTTATTTTTTTTTAATTTTTTTTTTGAAATTTTTTTAAAAATTTTTTTTAAGTTTTTTTTCGAAATTTTTTTTAAAATTTTTTTTTTTGAAATTTTTTTTTTGAAATTTTTTTTTTCGAAAATTTTTTTGAAATTTTTTTTTTGAAATTTTTTTTTTCGAAAATTTTTTTGAAATTTTTTTTTTTTATTTTTTTTTTGTTATTTTTTTTTTAATTTTTTTTTTATTTTTTTTTTGAAAATCTTTTTTTCGAATTTTTTTTTTCAATTCTTTTTTAATTTTTTTTTTAATTTTTTTTTTATTTTTTAAATTTTTTTTTTGAAAATTTAAAAAAAAATTTTTTTAAAAATTTTTTTTAAGTTTTTTTTCGAAATTTTTTTTCGAATTTTTTTTTTCAATTTTTTTTTTTGAATTTTTTTTTTTGAATTTTTTTTTTTTTTAATTTTTTTTAAATTTTTTTTAAATTTTTTTTTTCGAAAATTTTTTTAAATTTTTTTTGGAAATTTTTTTAAAATTTTTTTTATTTTTTTTTTGTAATTTTTTTGAAAAATTTTTTTTTTTCAATTCTTTTTTAAATTTTTTTTTTATTTTTTAAATTTTTTTTTTTTTAATTTAAAAAAAAAGTTTTTGAAATTTTTTTTAATTTTTTTTTTTAATTTTTTTTTAAATTTTTTTTATTAAAAAAATTATTTTTTTTTTGTAATTTTTTTAAAATTTCTTTATTTTTTTTTCGAAAATTTTTTTGAAATTTTTTTTGAATTTTTTTTTAATTTTTTTTTTTTTGTAATTTTTTTTTAATTTTTTTTGAAATTTTTTTTTTGAAAATTTTTTTTTCGAATTTTTTTTTTGAATTTATTTTTTGAATTTTTTTTAATTTTTTTTTTTTGAAATTTTTTTTAAATTTTTTTTTGAAATTTTTTTTTCGAAAATTTTTTTGAAATTTTTTTTAAATTTTTTTTTTTTAATTTTTTTTTTTAATTTTTTTTAAATTTTTTTTTTAAATTTTTTTTTGAAAAATTTTTTTTTTTAATTTTTTTTTTGAAAATTTTTTTGGAATTTTTTTTAAATTTTTTTTTTTATTTTTTTTTTGAAAATTTTTTTTTCGAATTTTTTTTTTCAATTCTTTTTTAAATTTTTTTTTTATTTTTTTTTTATTTTTTAAATTTTTTTTTTGAAAATTTTTAAAAAAATTTTTTGAAATTTTTTTGAAATTTTTTTTGAAATTTTTTTTGAAATTTTTTTTTTTTAATTTTTTTTTTCGAAATTTTTTTTTATTTTTTTTAAATTTTTTTTTGTAATTTTTTTAAATTTTTTTTTGAAATTTTTTTTTTAAATTTTTTTTTTCGATTTTTTTTTTATTTTTTTTTTATTTTTTTTAATTTTTTTTTTGAAAATTTTTTTAAAAATTTTTTAAAAATTTTTTTTTAAATTTAAAAAAAATTTTTTTTTTTTTATTTTTTTTTAATTTTTTTTTTGAAATTTTTTTAAAAATTTTTTTTAAGTTTTTTTTCGAAATTTTTTTTAAAATTTTTTTTTTTGAAATTTTTTTTTTGAAATTTTTTTTTTCGAAAATTTTTTTGAAATTTTTTTTTTGAAATTTTTTTTTTCGAAAATTTTTTTGAAATTTTTTTTTTTTATTTTTTTTTTGTTATTTTTTTTTTAATTTTTTTTTTATTTTTTTTTTGAAAATCTTTTTTTCGAATTTTTTTTTTCAATTCTTTTTTAATTTTTTTTTTAATTTTTTTTTTATTTTTTAAATTTTTTTTTTGAAAATTTAAAAAAAAATTTTTTTAAAAATTTTTTTTAAGTTTTTTTTCGAAATTTTTTTTCGAATTTTTTTTTTCAATTTTTTTTTTTGAATTTTTTTTTTTGAATTTTTTTTTTTTTTAATTTTTTTTAAATTTTTTTTAAATTTTTTTTTAAAATTTTTTAAAAATGAAATTTTTTTTTTTGAAATTTTTTTTTTCGAAAATTTTTTTGAAATTTTTTTTTTTGAAATTTTTTTTTTCGAAAATTTTTTTGAAATTTT
>OX101815.2:36419141-36421641 GCA_944452925.2 Chrysolina oricalcia | reverse complement strand
TCAGAAAAAAATTTAAAAAAAATTAAAAAAAAAATTCAAAAAAAATTTCAAAAAAATTTTCGAAAAAAAAAATTTCAAAAAAAAAATTTTTGAAAAAAAAAATTAAAAAAAAAAAAAATTTTAGAAAAAAATTGAAAAAAAAATCAAAAAAAAATTCAAAAAAATTTCGAAATAAAAAATAAAAAAAAAAAATTCAAAAAAAATTTCAAAAAAATTCCGAAAAAAAAAAAAAAAAAAAAAATTTCAAAAAAAAATTTTAAAAAAATTACAAAAAAAATTCAAAAAAAAAAATTTAAAAAAAAAATTGAAAGAAAAAATTCGAAAAAAAATTCGAAAAAAAATTTCGAAAAAAAAATTTCAAAAAAAAACTTAAAAAAAATTTCAAAAAAAATTTCAAAAAAAAAATTCAAAAAAAATTTCAAAAAAATTTTCGAAAAAAAAAAATTCAAAAAAAAAATTTAAAAAAAAAATAACAAAAAAAAAATAAAAAAAAAATTTAAAAAAAAAATTTAAAAAAAATTTAAAAAAAAATTTCAAAAAAAAATTTTTAAAAAAATTTAAAAAAAAAATTAAAAAAAAATTAAAAAAAAAATTCAAAAAAAAATTTAAAAAAAATTACAAAAAAAAAATTAAAAAAATAATTTAAAAAAATTTCAAAAAAATTTTCGGAAAAAAAAATTTCAAAAAAAAAATTTAAAAAAAATAAAAAAAAAAAAATTTTTTTTTTAAATTTAAAAAAAATTTAAAAAAAAAATTTCAAAAAAAAATTAAAAAAAAATTACAAAAAAAAAATAAAAAAAAAAATTTCAAAAAAATTTTCGAAAAAAAAAAATAAAAAAAAAAAATTTCAAAAAAAAAATTAAAAAAAAAAAATTGAAAAAAAAATTCGAAAAAAATTTCAATAAAAAATTTCAAAAAAAAAAATTTAAAAAAATAATTTTAATTGAAAAAAAAAATTCAAAAAAAATTTCGAAAAAAAAAATAAAAAAAAAAAATTTAAAAAAAATTACAAAAAAAAATTAAAAAAAAAAAAATTTCAAAAAAATTTTCGAAAAAAAAAATTTCAAAAAAAAATTACAAAAAAAATAAAAAAAAAATTCCAAAAAAATTTTCGAAAAAAAAATTTAAAAAAAATTTTTCGAAAAAAAAAAATTTCGAAAAAAAAATTCAAAAAAAATTTCAAAAAAATTTTCGAAAAAAAAAATTTCAAAAAAAAAATTTTTGAAAAAAAAAATTTCAAAAAAAAAATTTTAGAAAAAAATTGAAAAAAAAATCAAAAAAAATTTCAAAAAAAAAATTTCAAAAAAAAATTTAAAAAAAAATTAAAAAAAAAATTGAAAAAAAATTGAAAAAAAAATTCGAAAAAAAAATTAAAAAAAAAAATTTAAAAAAAAATTCGAAAAAAAATTTCGAAAAAAAATTTTCAAAAAATAAAAAAAATTTTCAAAAAAAAATTTTAAAAAAATTAAAAAAAAAAATTTAAAAAAAAATACAAAAAAAATTTTTTAAAAAAATTAAAAAAAAAATTAAAAAAAGAATTGAAAAAAAAAATTAAAAAAAATTACAAAAAAAAATAAAAAAAAAATAAAAAAAAATTTCGAAAAAAAAAATTTAAAAAAAAAAATTTCAAAAAAAAATTAAAAAAAAATTACAAAAAAAAAAATTTCAAAAAAAATTTCAAAAAAAATTTCAAAAAAATTTTCAAAAAAAAAATTTAAAAAATAAAAAAAAAATAAAAAAAAAATTAAAAAAAGAATTGAAAAAACAAATTCGAAAAAAAAATTTTCAAAAAAAAAAATACAAAAAAAATTCAAAAAAAATTCCAAAAAAATTTTCGAAAAAAAAATTTCAAAAAAAAAATTAAAAAAAAAAATTTCAAAAAAAAATTAAAAAAAAAAATAACAAAAAAAAAATAAAAAAAAAATTAAAAAAAAAAATTTAAAAAAAATTTTAAAAAAAAATTTCAAAAAAAAATTTTTAAAAAAATTTAAAAAAAAAATTAAAAAAAAATTTTAAAAAAAATTCAAAAAAAAATTTAAAAAAAATTACAAAAAAAAAATTAAAAAAATAATTTAAAAAAATTTCAAAAAAATTTTCGGAAAAAAAAATTTCAAAAAAAAAATTAAAAAAAAATAAAAAAAAAAAATTTTAAAAAAATTACAAAAAAAAAAATTTAAAAAAAAATTTCAAAAAAAAATTCAAAAAAATTTCAAAAAATTTTTTTTAAAATTTTCAAAAAAAAAATTTAAAAAATAAAAAAAAAAATTTAAAAAAGAATTGAAAAAAAAAATTCGAAAAAAAAATTTTCAAAAAAAAAAATAAAAAAAAAAAAATTCAAAAAAAATTCCAAAAAAATTTTCGAAAAAAAAATTTTCAAAAAAAAAAATTAAAAAAAAATTAAAAAAAAAATAAAAATAAAAATAAAAAAAAATTTCGAAAAAAAAAATTAAAAAAAAAAAATTTCAAAAAAAAATTTAAAAAAAATTACAAAAAAAAAATT
>OX101815.2:36394141-36414141 GCA_944452925.2 Chrysolina oricalcia | reverse complement strand
AAAAAATTAAAAAAAAATTACAAAAAAAAAATAAAAAAAAAAAATTTCAAAAAAATTTTCGAAAAAAAAAAATAAAAAAAAAAAATTTCAAAAAAAAAATTAAAAAAAAAAAATTGAAAAAAAAAATTCGAAAAAAATTTCAAAAAAAAATTTCAAAAAAAAAAATTTAAAAAAATAATTTTAATTGAAAAAAAAAATTCAAAAAAAATTTCGAAAAAAAAAATAAAAAAAAAAATTTAAAAAAAATTAGAAAAAAAAAATTAAAAAAAAAAAAATTTCAAAAAAATTTTCGAAAAAAAAAATTTCAAAAAAAAATTACAAAAAAAATAAAAAAAAAATTCCAAAAAAATTTTCGAAAAAAAAATTTAAAAAAAATTTTTCGAAAAAAAAAAATTTCGAAAAAAAAATTCAAAAAAAATTTCAAAAAAATTTTCGAAAAAAAAAATTTCAAAAAAAAAATTTTTGAAAAAAAAAATTTCAAAAAAAAAATTTTAGAAAAAAATTGAAAAAAATTGAAAAAAAAATTCGAAAAAAAAATTAAAAAAAAAAATTTAAAAAAAAATTCGAAAAAAAATTTCGAAAAAAAATTTTCAAAAAAAAAAATTAAAAAAAAATTTAAAAAAAAAATAACAAAAAAAAAAATAAAAAAAAAATTTAAAAAAAAAATTTAAAAAAAATTTTAAAAAAAAATTTCAAAAAAAAATTTTTAAAAAAATTTTAAAAAAAAATTAAAAAAAAATTTAAAAAAAATTTTTAAAAAAAATTTCAAAAAAAAAATTAAAAAAAATTACAAAAAAAAATAAAAAAAAAATAAAAAAAAATTTCGAAAAAAAAAATTTAAAAAAAAAAAATTCAAAAAAAAATTAAAAAAAAATTACAAAAAAAAAAATTTCAAAAAAAATTTCAAAAAAAATTTCAAAAATTTTTTTAAAAATTTTCAAAAAAAAAATTTAAAAAATAAAAAAAAAATAAAAAAAAAAATTAAAAAAAGAATTGAAAAAACAAATTCGAAAAAAAAATTTTCAAAAAAAAAAATACAAAAAAAATTCAAAAAAAATTCCAAAAAAATTTTCGAAAAAAAAAATAAAAAAAAAAATTTTTCAAAAAAAAATTCAAAAAAAATTTAAAAAAAAATTTCAAAAAAGTTTTCGAAAAAAAAAATTTCAAAAAAATTACAAAAAAATTTTCGAAAAAAAAATTTTCAAAAAAAAAAAAAAAAAAATTCAAAAAAAATTCCAAAAAAATTTAAAAAAAAATTTTTTCAGAAAAAAATTTTAAAAAAATTAAAAAAAAAATTCAAAAAAAATTTCAAAAAAATTTTCGAAAAAAAAAATTTCAAAAAAAAAATTTTTGAAAAAAAAAATTTAAAAAAAAAAAAATTTTAGAAAAAAATTGAAAAAAAAATCAAAAAAAAATTCAAAAAAATTTCGAAATAAAAAATAAAAAAAAAAATTCAAAAAAAATTTCAAAAAAATTCCGAAAAAAAAAAAAAAAAAAAAAAATTTCAAAAAAAAATTTTAAAAAAATTACAAAAAAAATTCAAAAAAAAAAATTTAAAAAAAAAATTGAAAAAAAAAATTAGAAAAAAAATTCGAAAAAAAATTTCGAAAAAAAAATTTCAAAAAAAAACTTAAAAAAAATTTCAAAAAAAATTTCAAAAAAAAAATTCAAAAAAAATTTCAAAAAAATTTTCGAAAAAAAATTTAAAAAAAAAATAACAAAAAAAAAATAAAAAAAAAATTTAAAAAAAAAATTTAAAAAAAATTTAAAAAAAAATTTCAAAAAAAAATTTTTAAAAAAATTTTTAAAAAAATTTTAAAAAAAATTTAAAAAAAAATTAAAAAAAAAAATTCAAAAAAAAATTTAAAAAAAATTACAAAAAAAAAATTAAAAAAATAATTTAAAAAAATTTCAAAAAAATTTTCGGAAAAAAAAATTTCAAAAAAAAAATTTAAAAAAAATAAAAAAAAAAAATTTTTTTTTTAAATTTAAAAAAAATTTAAAAAAAAAATTTCAAAAAAAAATTAAAAAAAAATTACAAAAAAAAAATAAAAAAAAAAAATTTCAAAAAAATTTTCGAAAAAAAAAAATAAAAAAAAAAAATTTCAAAAAAAAAATTAAAAAAAAAAAATTGAAAAAAAAAATTCGAAAAAAATTTCAAAAAAAAATTTCAAAAAAAAAAATTTAAAAAAATAATTTTAATTGAAAAAAAAAATTCAAAAAAAATTTCGAAAAAAAAAATAAAAAAAAAAATTTAAAAAAAATTAGAAAAAAAAAATTAAAAAAAAAAAAATTTCAAAAAAATTTTCGAAAAAAAAAATTTCAAAAAAAAATTACAAAAAAAATAAAAAAAAAATTCCAAAAAAATTTTCGAAAAAAAAATTTAAAAAAAATTTTTCGAAAAAAAAAAATTTCGAAAAAAAAATTCAAAAAAAATTTCAAAAAAATTTTCGAAAAAAAAAATTTCAAAAAAAAAATTTTTGAAAAAAAAAATTTCAAAAAAAAAATTTTAGAAAAAAATTGAAAAAAAATTGAAAAAAAAATTCGAAAAAAAAATTAAAAAAAAAAATTTAAAAAAAAATTCGAAAAAAAATTTCGAAAAAAAATTTTCAAAAAAAAAAATTAAAAAAAAATTTAAAAAAAAAATAACAAAAAAAAAAATAAAAAAAAAATTTAAAAAAAAAATTTAAAAAAAATTTTAAAAAAAAATTTCAAAAAAAAATTTTTAAAAAAATTTTAAAAAAAAATTAAAAAAAAATTTAAAAAAAATTTTTAAAAAAAATTTCAAAAAAAAAATTAAAAAAAATTACAAAAAAAAATAAAAAAAAAATAAAAAAAAATTTCGAAAAAAAAAATTTAAAAAAAAAAAATTCAAAAAAAAATTAAAAAAAAATTACAAAAAAAAAAATTTCAAAAAAAATTTCAAAAAAAATTTCAAAAATTTTTTTAAAAATTTTCAAAAAAAAAATTTAAAAAATAAAAAAAAAATAAAAAAAAAAATTAAAAAAAGAATTGAAAAAACAAATTCGAAAAAAAAATTTTCAAAAAAAAAAATACAAAAAAAATTCAAAAAAAATTCCAAAAAAATTTTCGAAAAAAAAAATAAAAAAAAAAATTTTTCAAAAAAAAATTCAAAAAAAATTTAAAAAAAAATTACAAAAAAAAATTAAAAAAAAAAATTTAAAAAAAAATTCAAAAAAATTTCAAAAAAATTACAAAAAAATTTTCGAAAAAAAAATTTTCAAAAAAAAAAATAAAAAAAAAATTTCAAAAAAATTTTCGAAAAAAAAAAATCGAAAAAAAAATTTTCAAAAAAAAATTTTTAAAAAAATAACAAAAAAAATTTAATAAAAAATTTTTAAAAAAATTAAAAAAAAAATTCGAAAAAAAATTTCGAAAAAAAAATTTAAAAAAATTCAAAAAAAAAATCAAAAAAAATTTCGAAAAAAAAAATAAAAAAAAAATTAAAAAAAAATTACAAAAAAAAAAATAATAAAAAAAAAATTTCAAAAAAAATTTCAAAAAAATTTTCGAAAAAAAAAATTTGAAGTCGACCACATGCTGTTCAATCTTATTATCAAATTCAACCACCTCTCCTCAGAGAGAAGATATTTTCAATTTTCATTCATCGGTTTTACTCCTAACAGCTTTATAACAGCTTTAGTTGATGTGTATGCACACGAACACGGTAGGTTCAAATCAAATTCAAAATTCAGCTCATCTCGTTCCAGTTCAAGAATATTATCATTTTTACGACATCGGCATAGCCTTCTCGATGTGTGTATGAAGTCGAACACGTGCTGTTCGATCTTATTTTCAAATTCAGCCTACCTTGCTTCAGAGGAAAGATATTCTCAATTTTCAGTCATCGGTATTACTCCTAACAGCAGGTTCAAATCAATTTCAAAATACAGCCCATCTCGTTCCAGTTCAAGGATATTATCATTTTTACGACATCATCATAGCTTCCAATAGTTCTATATCTATATGGTGGCCTTTTCGAAGTGTGGTGTGCTTGAAGTCGACCACATGCTTTTTCTTATATCCAACCTACCTCGCTTCAGAGTTATAATATTTTCAATTTTGGTTTATCGGTTTTACTACCAACAGCTATATATGGTGGCCTTTTCATTAAATGATGTGTATGCACACGAACCCGGCAGGTTCAAATCAATTTCAAAATACAGCCTATCTCGTTCCAGTTCAAGAATATTATCATTTTTAGGACATCGGCATAGCCTTGTGTTGTGTGTTGTGTGTATGAAGTCGAACACGTGCTGTTCGATCTTATTCTCAAATTCAGCCTACCTTGCTCCAGTTCAGAGATATTATCACTTATACGACATCGGCTAGCTTCCAATAGTTCTATATGCTGGCCCTCTCGATGTGCGGTGTTTGAAGTCGACCACATGCTGTTCAATCTTATTATCAAATTCAACCACCTCGCCTCAGAGTGAAGATATTTTCAATTTTCATTCATCGGTTTTACTCCTAACAGCTTTATAAGGCCTTTCCATTAGTTGATGTGTATGCACACGAACCCGGCAGGTTCAAATCAGTTTCAAACAGCCTATCTCGTTCCAGTTCAAGAATATTATCATTTTTACATCGGCATAGCCTTCTCGATGTGTGTATGAAGTCGAAGACGTGCTGTTCGATCATAAGAATAATCTCAAATTCAGCCTACCTTGCTCCAGAGTATTGTTCTATAGCTGGCCTCGAAGTGTGGTGTGAATGAAGTCGACCACATGCTGTTCAATCTTTTTATCAAATTCAACCACCTCGCTTCAGAGTGAAGATATTTTCAATTTTCATTCATCGCCTTTATAAGGTGGCCTTTCCATTAGTTGATGTGTATGCACACGAACCCGGCAGGTTCAATCAATTTCAAAATCCAGCCCATCTCGGTCCAGTTCAAAGATATCATTTTCACGACATTTTCACAACCACCTCGCTTCAGAGTAAAGATATTTTCAATTTTCATTCATCGGTTTTACTCCTACAGCTTTATAAGGTGGCCTTTCCATTAGTTGATGTGTATGCACACGAACCCGGCAGGTTCAATCAATTTCAAAATCCAGCCCATCTCGGTCCAGTTCAAAGACATTATCATTTTCACGACATCTGCATAGCCTTCTCGATGTGTTGTGTGTATGAAGTCGAACACGTGCTGTTCGATCTTATTCTCAAATTCAGCCTACCTTGCTCCAGACGGAAGATATTCTCAATTTTCAGTAATCGGTATTACTCCTAACAGCTCAATATGGTGGCCTTTCCATTAGTTAATGTGTATGCACACGAACCCGGCATGTTCAAATCAATTTCAAAATACAGCCCATCTCGTTCCAGTTCAAGAATATTATCATTTTTACGACATCGGCATAGCCTTCTCGATGTGTTGTGTGTATGAAGTCGAACACATGCTGTTCAATCTTATTATCAAATTCAACCACCTCGCTTCAGAGTGAAGATATTTTCAATTTTCATTCATCGGTTTTACTCCTAACAGCTTAATATGGTGGTTTTTTTTGAATTTTCTTTTTGAAAATTTTTTTTTGAATTTTTTTTAAAATTTTTTTTATTTTTTTTTATTTTTTTAAAATTTTTCATTTTTAAAATTTTTTTTGTTTTTGAAACTGTTTTAGAAATTTTTTTTTTAGAATTTTTTTTGAAAATTTTTTTTTTTAAATTTTTTTTTAAATTTTTTTTTTGAAAATTTAAAAAAAAATTAAAAAAAAATTAAAAAAATTTCAAAAAAAAAAATTTTCAAAAAAAATTCTAAAAAAAAAATTTCTAAAACAGTTTCAAAAAAAATTCATAAACAAAAAAAAATTTAAAAAAAAATTTAAAAAATGTAAAATTTTAAAAAAATAAAAAAAAATAAAAAAAATTTTAAAAAAAATTCAAAAAAAAATTTTCAAAAAGAAAATTCAAAAAAAACCACCATATTAAGCTGTTAGGAGTAAAACCGACGAATGAAAATTGAAAATATCTTCACTCTGAAGCGAGGTGGTTGAATTTGATAATAAGATTGAACAGCATGTGTTCGACTTCATACACACAACACATCGAGAAGGCTATGCCGATGTCGTAAAAATGATAATATTCTTGAACTGGAACGAGATGGGCTGTATTTTGAAATTGATTTGAACCTGCCGGGTTCGTGTGCATACACATTAACTAATGGAAAGGCCACCATATTAAGCTGTTAGGAGTAATACCGATGACTGAAAATTGAGAATATCTTCCGTCTGGAGCAAGGTAGGCTGAATTTGAGAATAAGATCGAACAGCACGTGTTCGAATTCATACACACATCGAGAAGGCTATGCAGATGTCGTGAAAATGATAATGTCTTTGAACTGGACCGAGATGGGCTGGATTTTGAAATTGATTGAACCTGCCGGGTTCGTGTGCATACACATCAACTAATGGAAAGGCCACCTTATAAAGCTGTAGGAGTAAAACCGATGAATGAAAATTGAAAATATCTTCACTCTGAAGCGAGGTGGTTGTGAAAATGTCGTGAAAATGATAATATCTTTGAACTGGACCGAGATGGGCTGGATTTTGAAATTGATTGAACCTGCCGGGTTCGTGTGCATACACATCAACTAATGGAAAGGCGATGAATGAAAATTGAAAATATCTTCACTCTGAAGCGAGGTGGTTGAATTTGATAAAAAGATTGAACAGCATGTGGTCGACTTCATTCACACCACACTTCGAGAAGGCCAGCTATAGAACAATATCTTTACTCTGGAGCAAGGTAGGCTGAATTTGAGATTATTCTTATGATCGAACGCACGTGTTCGACTTCATACACACATCGAGAAGGCTATGCCGATGTAAAAATGATAATATTCTTGAACTGGAACGAGATAGGCTGTTTGAAACTGATTTGAACCTGCCGGGTTCGTGTGCATACACATCAACTAATGGAAAGGCCTCCTTATAAAGCTGTTAGGAGTAAAACCGATGAATGAAAATTGAAAATATCTTCACTCTGAAGCGAGGTGGTTGAATTTGATAATAAGATTGAACAGCATGTGGTCGACTTCAAACACACCGCACATCGAGAGGGCCAGCATATAGAACTATTGGAAGCTAGCCGATTCGTATAAGTGATAATATCTCTGAACTGGAACGAGATGGGCTGAATTTTGAATTTGATTTGAACCTGCCGGGTTCGTGTTCATACACATCAACTAATGAAAAGGCCACCATATATAGATGTTGGTAGTAAAACCGATAACCCAAAATTGAAAATATCTTCACCAGAAGCGAGGTAGGTTGGATATAAGAAAAAGATTGAACAGCATGTAGAACTATTGGAAGCTATGCCGATGTCGTAAAAATGATAATATCGTTGAACTGGAACGAGATAGGCTGGATTTTAAAAAAAAATTTCAAAAAATTACAACAAAAAATAAAAAAAAATAAAAAAAAAAATTAAAAAAAAATAAAAAAAAAAATTAAAAAAAAATTTCAAAAAAAAATTTAAAAAAAATTACAAAAAAAAAATTTTTAAAAAAATTACAAAAAAAAATTTAAAAAAAAATAATTTAAAAAAAATTGAAAAAAAAATTCAAAAAAAATTTCGAAAAAAAAAATTAAAAAAAAAAAATTTCAAAAAAAAATTTAAAAAAAATTACAAAAAAAAAAATTTTAAAAAAAAATTTCAAAAAAAATTTCAAAAAAATTTCAAAAAATTTCGAAAAAAAAATTTTTTCTAAAAATAACAAAAAAAAATAAAAAAAAAAAATTTTTTTAAAAAATTTAAAAAAAATTACAAAAAAAAATTAAAAAAAAATAAAAAAAAAAATTAAAAAAAAATAAAAAAAAAATAAAAAAAAATAACAAAAAAAAATTTAAAAAAAATTTTAAAAAAAAATTTAAAAAAAATAACAAAAAAAAATGAAAAAAAAAAATTAAAAGAAAAAATTTTAAAAAAATTTTTGAAAAAAATTTAAAAAAAAACTACAAAAAAAAATTAAAAAAAATTAAAAAAAAAAAAATTCAAAAAAAAATTTAAAAAAAATTACAAAAAAAAATTTTTTTTTTTGAATTTTTTTTTTCGAAAATTTTTTCTATATGCTGGCCTTCTCGAAGTGTGGTGTGAATGAAGTCGACCACATGCTGTTCAATCTTTTTATCAAATTCAACCACCTTGCTTCAGAGTGAAGATATTTTCAATTTTCATTCATCGCCTTTATACGGTGGCCTTTCCATTAGTTGATGTGAGTTACGTATTCGGTATACGAAAACGGTTTTTTAAAAAGACTTTATTTTAACAACGGACAGTATGAAAGTACAGAACAGAATGAATAATAATATGATTAGGTTATATTTATAATGTCGGTGATGCTGACTTGGCGTATCAGCATTCCTAGAGTAACGGATGTAACTCTATCCCTGTGTGAAGCCTAGTCAGCGGACTTGGGTTCATAACTCCTCCATCCCTAAGACGAAAACAAGAGGGATACTGGTTTGTTTTCGGAGTCTTCGGCTGGGGTAGTTTCCTCCTTCTGTTTGGCTTGAGTGGTCCTCTGCTGATTAAACTTCCAGGTTATGAGGGCTGCAACGATGATCATCAGAGTGATGGGGATGCTTGTGAGGCTCCAGGCTGCAGGATGGGTCACTTGTAAGTCCCGAATTTGGAGGAATCGGGCATCATCTTGAAGTTCGTGAATCTTCTTCAGGTCAATTGTATGTAGGTGAATTGGTATGGGCTCCAATTCTTTGGGGTTGCTAATATCCATTTCGATTTCGGGAATGGTCAAGGGATGGCCTTTTACTGTTTCCTTTCTGTTCCAGAGCTTGAAGTTTCCAATAGTGATTCCACAGTTGAAAGGTACTTCTATGATGCTGGGTTCTCCTATCATTGTGAATTCGTCGTTATCGCATGTTTTTTGAACTTTTAACTGTTTTTCGGCAGGAATTGCTATGATGTGTTGGCTGGATATAGTTTCTATGATTGGATTCGCTACATAGACTCCGGTGGTATGGCAGTTCTGGTTTTCGGCCAATTTGATGAGGGCTGCTATACAGTCATTTGTTTGGGGTTCCAAATGATTATGGCAGATGAACGTGTCTTCGATTGCAGGGCACATCTCGTCTTCGTATTGTCGTTGGTTTGACCCAAGTAATATGTAGGGGTGGTTTGGGATTATTGTGGAATTATTGATCGGTATAGGGAATAAGCGGAACAATTCGTAGGTTTCTTGAGAGAAAATCGGAAAATGTATTGCGAATATAAGTTTATTTTCTGAAAATGTTACTTGTGTGCCTACTAATTGATAGTAAGAGATGGAACTTTTGAATCGCGGAATTTTGTTTTCAGGATATAATGATGTTAATCGATTTATGATTTTTTCTAATTCTCTTTCTGAAATCACGGAGCTGTGTAAAGTATTTAATTTTGCAAATGTTAATGCGTCCTCCAAATTGTCAAGAAAAGTTATCAAGTTTTGACAATTCAGGATTATTTGGTCTAACATATTTTGTGCTTTCAAGTATTCAACCATACTTTGGCTAATATTGAACTGAATATAGTTTAAACGATTTTCTATTATTTTTTGATTGGCATTCAGAAGAGTTATAGTGGCGTTATAATTGTCAATCAATTTTTTTGAAAGGGACGTCTGCATTGTGATTTCTTTCATAGTAACATTTTGATTTAATTGGAGTTCTCGAATGGCCTCGTCATATTTAACTTCATCGTCAGAATCTAAGGTTCCAAAAAGCGATTTAGATGTTTTTCCCACTAAGTTCAACAAACCACGTTTAGGGCGTGTTTGTGGTTTTAAGTTACCTTACTTTCGGCTTCTAAAATGAGGTATTTAGCGTGTCTTAGAAGGTTAGAAAAAAGTGTCTGAAAGAAGGTGCTTTTAAGATCTTCGTTTTGGGAACTATTTATGTCCTTTTGGGAGTCATCAAGGTAATTTGATATTTTTTCATAAAAAAGTCGCGTATTTTTCAGCTAAGTATAAATTGGGGATATTTCGACGAAATGTAAAAATGTATGTTTAATTTCAATAATTCGGGAGGTCCCAAGGTGGAATGGAAGTAAAGGAGTTTTCAGATGAGTGACCTTTATTTATTTCGCTAGTCACTATTATGGACATTATCAGGAGTATGACTGCTTGAAGCAATGGCACCGTCCGGTTCATTGTCCTGTGAAAGAGAAGAGAAGGCTTTAGGTCTTCGAATTTGTGATTTGTGGATCAGTTTGTCTTTTGTTGTTTTTATTTTGGTCCCTAAGTCTTCGATTACTGTTTTCATTTTATATCGGGGTTTTGTTTTACTTCTGGATGCTGTTTTGTCTTTCACGAATGCTTTGGCACCGGCTTGAAATTCGGCTGGTTCTTCGCGTTCTTCATTTTGCTTTTTATTAAGGCTTGCTTTGTGTTTGAATGAAGTATCATGTATTTTTTCGAAAAGGATTTTCAATCTATTACGACGATCGATTACGTATTGATTCATTATGATTTCATCTGACATATCGAATGGGTCTAGAGCATCGAGTTGTCCGTTTATAACGTCATATGGCTTTTGTTTAGTGACGCTGTGAGTTGTACTATTGTAACCTATAATGGCATATTTAATTAATTGTTTCGTATCTGGTTTTGGGTCTTTTATTTTGAGGACTCGGAATATTTCTATTAGAGTAGAGTGTAGTCTCTCTACTGGGCTGTTACTGTTCGAATTTCCGGGGGTTGTGTGAAGTTTGATGTTATGGAGAGTACAGAATTCTTTGAGCAGAGAGGTCTTGAACTCAGTACCACTGTCACACGTTATGGATTTAGGTATTCCATGGTGTGCAACAAAGGTCATCAAGTTGTCGAAAACAATGGATGCCGTGCAAATAGGTTCGAGTGGGTATGCTTGAGCATATTTTGAAAAAACATCGATAATCGTCAGAAATTTTGAACTTGCTATTTGGAATGTGTCCATGTGAATAGCTTCTAGTGGATGTGCGGGTGTTGGGGTCAGCGAAAATTTGATTTTCGGAGGATTCCTATCGTATTTAGCTTCTTGACATATATCACAATTGTTAATATATTGTGTTATATGGTTTTTCATTTCAGGCCAGAAATACACTTTCTTCAGGGCTGTAAGGGCCTCATTGATACCACGATGGCAGGTTTTTTCATGGTGGTATCTTATAAGTTCCCCTTGTCTATTTTCGTCAAGTATATCTTTAACAAGTTGGGTTGAAATCGTAAGTTTGTACGCGTGGTTTTTGAAATATTTTGGGAGTATTTTGCTTAACTGTTGAACGAGATCAACTTCTGATTTCTGAATGAAAATACAGTGTAATTTTTTCGGGTCCACGTGATTTTTGAAGAAGTCAATGATTTCGCGTTCAAAGTTTTTTGATAGGAATACGGTTTGTCTTCGCCCTGTGCCAAAAGGTCTGTTCCTAACAACATAATTTGGACCAGATTCTTTTCGGTTAAATATTATTTGATTGGAGTATTTGTTAATACAATATTCGGTTATTGGTATTTCCAGTATTGGGTTTTCTATAGCAGAGTGGACAGTTTGGTCGTCATCATCAGGGGGTGGTGTATTGTGATTATAGTAGGTAGCTGGTACCAACTGGATATCTGAAATGATATTGATTTTTTTTGTTTTGGGTTCGTTGGGATTGAACACACTTTCGATCCTATCCAAATCCTCTGTGGATACGTCTAGCGGTTCATCGCAATTCAAATATTGGTCTATCTCTTCGACTATGTCTCCGGGATTGACCAGTATTGATTCATTATCGATTTGATTGATTTCCACCCTTGATAATGCATCGGCGTTCGTGTTCTGTTTACCTTTCTTGTATACTATTTGGTAGTCGTACTCCTCAAGTTTCAGTCTCCACCTTACTAATCTGGAGTTCGGTTCTTTAAGACTGAACAACCATTGAAGAGGTTTGTGGTCAGTTAATATAAAAAATTTCCTACCAAACAGATAGGGCCTAAAGTATTTGGTGGCCCACACGATAGCTAGCAATTCCTTCTCGATCGTGCTGTAGTTAGTTTCAGCAGAGTTCAAGGTTCGAGAAACATAGCCGATTGGAAGGTCGCTTCCTATTTTACCTTGGCTCAAAATTGCTCCGATGGCAAAGTTGGAGGCATCTGTCGTTAATATGAAAGGTTTTTCGAAATTTGGGTACTGCAGAATCGGATCATTACAGAGAATCTTTTTGCAAAGTTCAAAGGTGTTGACAGATTCTTGTGAGTGTACTATTTTTTCGCCTTTTTTGAGACACTTAGTAAATGGTTTTGTTAATTTAGCAAAATTGTCTATAAAGCGTCTATAATATCCAAGTAGACCCAAAAATGATTTAATTTCTTTAGCTGATCGAGGGATTGGGAATTTCGTGGGTTGGGTTTTATTCCCTCAGGGGTAATAACGTGTCCTAAAAACTCAACTTCTTTCCTGAGAAATTCGCATTTGTCTATTTGGACTTTCAATTTTGAACTGCGTAATTTCTTGAAAATGAGCTTTAGGTTCGATATGTGTTCTTCAAGGCTTGTGGAGAATATTATGATGTCGTCCATATACACCAAGCAAACCTTGTTCTGGAAATCACTTAGAATATTGTCGATCACTCGTTGGAATGTGGCGGGGGCGTTTTTAAGCCCGAATGGCATTCTGACATATTCAAAATGTCCATTTTCGACATTAAAAGCAGTTTTTTCTATAGAACTAGGGTCCATTTCTATTTGATGGAACCCAGATGCAAGGTCCAGAGTGGAGAAATATTGGCAACGACCTAACTTGTCCAGAATATCATTGATATTCGGAAGTGGGTATCGGTCGTCGATAGTTTTTTCGTTTACCTTTCGGTAGTCGACAACTATACGCCATTTCTGTTTACCAGTGCAGTCCAGTTTTTTCGGAACAATCCAAATTGGGCTGCTCCAAGGGCTCTGGCTTGGTTTTATGATACCATCATCTAACATCTTATTGATTTGTTTTCGTACTTCGTCTTTGTGTACGAATGGATATCTATAAGATTTAGAGTGCACGGGGATTTCATCATGGGTTCTGATAACATGCTTTACCTTGTTGGTGAAAGTCAGTTTCTCGTCTTCCCTGTGAAATATGTCGGAAAATTCTTGACAGAGACGAACTAAGGCGTTTTGTTCTTCATTGTTCAAGTGATCGCAACGAATGAATTTTGTTATGTCGCAAATTGTTTCGGGGGAGGGATCTACATTAGAATTGTTGAAATGAAATAGATAGAAATTTTCTTTTTGAATGTCACAAAATGGAGAGACTTTAATCGGTTCGGTAAAGGTTATTGTAATTGGTTCGTCTGAATAATTATGAATTTCCGCGCGGGCTATTCCATTTTTTGCGGTTGTAAGAGTTTCAGGAATATATAAATTTTGAAAATTGCATTCAGGTATTAAAACATCGTCAGAGTATTGAGAGACAGGTACTGTATGTTTCCTTATTTGGATTTCTATACAGCATCGGGATTTTGACTTTTTCATTAACTAGACAGTTTTCTACTAAATCTACAGAAAATTTCATTTTTTGTAGTTCCCCTAGGCCCAAGATACCGTCGAAAAAGTCATGAAAATCAAATAAAATAAATTTGATTATATGATCTGATTTTAGTTCTGCAAAAGACGTGATATCGGCTTTAAATCTGACCTCTTTCTCTCCTATTCCCGTTTTGATTTTTGTAGCGCTATGATAAATGTTTTGTGGAAAAATTTTTTCTGCTATTGAGGGCCGCATCATCGAATGATAACAACCTGTATCAATAAGCAATTTCATTGGTGGGTTAAGAATTTTTATGTATGGTAAGCTGTTGTTCGTTTCGGTGTACATTTCGGTAACTACGTTCCGTATTTGGGATGGCTCGATTCTTGAAAATTTTCTGGGTTTTCCAGGAAATCTCCATGATTTTCGTAAGTTTCAGTGTCAGTATTAGGGTCTGTGTAGTGATTGTTTGTAAGAGGGTCTTGTTCGAGTCCCAGGTACTTAATATACTGAATGTCAGTGCCATTATTTGTGTGGTAAGGGTCTGAAAATTGGAACGGCTCCTCGTCAATTTGATAGATTTCTTGGGAAGTGAAATTTCGTGGGCCAGAAGGCCTAAATTGATTCTGGTGATTATTCGATTGTCTGTTGAATGTATTTCGCGATGTGGTTGACATTGGCTCGGGTTGGTTCGTTAGTGTTCTCCCAGTGGGTTTGAATACATTGGGAGGTGGGCCAAAAACTTGTCTATTTGTTGGAAAATGTCTATTAACAGGTCGCGGTTGAACGTTTATTGGCTGTCTGGAAAAAGAGTTTCCCTGAAACGATTGGGGAGCAGTCTGTTGGCTTTGGAATGAAGGCCTTTGAGGGGGTGCCTGATTGGGATTTGCAGTGTAAGAAGAAAATCTGTTTCCAAAGGTTTGTTGATTGGCATATATTGGAAATTGTTGGTTATGGAATTGTTGTCGATTAACATGTCCTGATTGTTGTGAGGTCATTGGGGTTCTAAAAAGATTTTGGGTATATTGGAAATTTTCTTCTTCTATAATATAGGTCATGGAATCTGGGTTCTTTAATCTAATCAAACTTTGTAGTGGTCCTGATATTCCTCTAATAAACGTTCTCAAACAAACTTGATTATATTGTCTTAGGTAAATTAATTTGGTGGCATCATCTAGTTCCGTAATAGGGAAAGAATTTATTTTTTGGGCAAGAGTGCTTCGCAAAATTTGTAACCTCTTGCCAAAATCTAAAGTAGATTCATTTCTGAACGGTCTAGACATGAGTAAATCTTGTTCCAAACACTCTAGATTTCGTTTGTCCCCAAAACATTGAAGGAGAGCAGATTTGATTAATGCCCACGTGTCTAATTCACCTCTACAACCCACTAGTAATTGGGCTCTATTGATCAATTTTGTTTGGATAACTCTAATCAGATATTTCACTAAAATTGGATCGCTGTTAGTTCCGTAAGTATCAAAAAGAAAATCACAAGCTGATGTAAAATTAGTTAGAGTATTCATATCGCCATCATAACTTGGTATGGTATCAACAAACATTTTAAGCATGCTCAAAGTGGTATTTGTGTTATCACGTTGAGTAGGAGTTGGAGTTGTCATGATTTCAGATTGAGAATCAGTAACACTTAAAGAATTATTGAAAATTTCTATCAGGTCGTCTATATTTGATTGGTTTTCACTCATAGAAAGAGTAGAAAAAGTTTCAAACTTTTTATAAAATTAATTGGTTTACTATTGACTAAATAAAATAAAAATTCCGAATTTCCTATACAGGGAAAGGGAATTTTAGGGAGGAAATTATTACTTGGTCTTACCAGAGTAGTTATTCCTTTTGGTGATTCTGCTTCCGCTTCTTTCTGTCGCCAAGACTCCTCTGAAGGCCCCTCAGTTGAACTCAATCCCTTTTTGGTGCACAGGAACACAGGAAGTCTCTGAACGTTGTGATAAGTGCCCAAGAGTAGAAACTCACTTTTTTTCTAGGTAGAAACCGGTCACGATGCCGTGTATTTCCGACGAAAAACTGCACTTATCCTACCGACTGCGCCAGTTACGTATTCGGTATACGAAAACGGTTTTTTAAAAAGACTTTATTTTAACAACGGACAGTATGAAAGTACAGAACAGAATGAATAATAATATGATTAGGTTATATTTATAATGTCGGTGATGCTGACTTGGCGTATCAGCATTCCTAGAGTAACGGATGTAACTCTATCCCTGTGTGAAGCCTAGTCAGCGGACTTGGGTTCATAACTTGTGTATGCACACGAACCCGGCAGGTTCAATCAATTTCAAAATCCAGCCCATCTCGGTCCAGTTCAAAGATATCATTTTCACGACATTTTCAATTCAATTCAATTTTTTTTTTAAATTTCTTTTTTTGAAATTTTTTTTTTCGAAAATTTTCTTTTCGAAATTTGTTTCGAATTTTCTTTTTGAAAATTTTTTTTGAAATTTTTTTTAAATTTTTTTTTTGAAAAATTTTTTTTTTTGAAAATTTTTTTTTTGAAATTTTTCTTTGAAATTTTTTTTTTGAATTTTCTTTTTGAAAATTTTTTTTTGAATTTTTTTTTAAATTTTTTTTATTTTTTAAAATTTTTTTATTTTTTAAATTTTTTTAAAAATTTTTTTTTGTTTATGAATTTTTTTCTGAATTTTTTTTAAACTGTTTTAGAAATTTTTTTTTTAGAATTTTTTTTGAAAATTTTTTAATTTTTTTTAAATTTTTTTTTTTGAAAATTTTAAAAAAAATTTTTTAAATTTTTTTTTGAATTTTTTTTTTGAAATTTTTTTTAAATTTTTTTTTCGAATTTTTTTTTTAAATTTTTTTTTTAAATTTTTTTAAAAATTTTTTTCTAAAAATTTTTTAAAAAATTTTTTTTTTTTTAATTTTTTTTTTGAAAATTTTTTTTCTGAAATTTTTTTTTGAAATTTTTTTTTTCGAAAATTTTTTTTTTGAATTTTTTTTTTTGAAAATTTTTTTGAAATTTTTTTTAAATTTTTTTTTGAAAATTTTTTTTTCGAAATTTTTTTTCGAATTTTTTTTTTTATTTTTTTTTCATTTTTTTTTTATTAAAAAAATTATTTTTTTTGTAATTTTTTTAAAATTTCTTTATTTTTTTTTCGAAAATTTTTTTGAAATTTTTTTTGAATTTTTTTTTTTAATTTTTTTTTCGAAATTTTTTTTCGAATTTTTTTTCAATTTTTTTTTTAAATTTTTTTTTTTGAAATTTTTTTTTTTGAAATTTTTTTTTTTGAATTTTTTTTTGTAATTTTTTTTAAATTTTTTTTTGAAATTTTTTTTTTTTTTTTTTTTTTCGGAATTTTTTTTGAATTTTTTTTTTTATTTTTTTAAAATTTTTTTTTGAAAAATTTTTTTTTTCAATTTTTTTTTTTTAATTTTTTTTTTGAAATTTTTTTTTTTCGAAATTATTTTTTTTTGAAATTTCGAATTTTTTTGAAATTTTTTTAAAATTTTTTTTATTTTTTTTTTGTAATTTTTTTGAAAAATTTTTTTTTTTCAATTCTTTTTTAAATTTTTTTTTTATTTTTTAAATTTTTTTTTTTTAATTTAAAAAAAAAGTTTTTGAAATTTTTTTTAATTTTTTTTTTTAATTTTTTTTTAAATTTTTTTTATTAAAAAAATTATTTTTTTTTGTAATTTTTTTAAAATTTCTTTATTTTTTTTTCGAAAATTTTTTTGAAATTTTTTTTGAATTTTTTTTTAATTTTTTTTTTTTTGTAATTTTTTTTTAATTTTTTTTGAAATTTTTTTTTTGAAAATTTTTTTTTCGAATTTTTTTTTTGAATTTATTTTTTGAATTTTTTTTAATTTTTTTTTTTTGAAATTTTTTTTAAATTTTTTTTTGAAATTTTTTTTTCGAAAATTTTTTTGAAATTTTTTTTAAATTTTTTTTTTTTAATTTTTTTTTTTAATTTTTTTTAAATTTTTTTTTTAAATTTTTTTTTGAAAAATTTTTTTTTTTAATTTTTTTTTTGAAAATTTTTTTGGAATTTTTTTTAAATTTTTTTTTTTATTTTTTTTTTGAAAATTTTTTTTTCGAATTTTTTTTTTCAATTCTTTTTTAAATTTTTTTTTTATTTTTTTTTTATTTTTTAAATTTTTTTTTTGAAAATTTTTAAAAAAATTTTTTGAAATTTTTTTGAAATTTTTTTTGAAATTTTTTTTGAAATTTTTTTTTTTTAATTTTTTTTTTCGAAATTTTTTTTTATTTTTTTTAAATTTTTTTTTGTAATTTTTTTAAATTTTTTTTTGAAATTTTTTTTTTAAATTTTTTTTTTCGATTTTTTTTTTATTTTTTTTTTATTTTTTTTAATTTTTTTTTTGAAAATTTTTTTAAAAATTTTTTAAAAATTTTTTTTTAAATTTAAAAAAAATTTTTTTTTTTTTATTTTTTTTTAATTTTTTTTTTGAAATTTTTTTAAAAATTTTTTTTAAGTTTTTTTTCGAAATTTTTTTTAAAATTTTTTTTTTTGAAATTTTTTTTTTGAAATTTTTTTTTTCGAAAATTTTTTTGAAATTTTTTTTTTGAAATTTTTTTTTTCGAAAATTTTTTTGAAATTTTTTTTTTTTATTTTTTTTTTGTTATTTTTTTTTTAATTTTTTTTTTATTTTTTTTTTGAAAATCTTTTTTTCGAATTTTTTTTTTCAATTCTTTTTTAATTTTTTTTTTAATTTTTTTTTTATTTTTTAAATTTTTTTTTTGAAAATTTAAAAAAAAATTTTTTTAAAAATTTTTTTTAAGTTTTTTTTCGAAATTTTTTTTCGAATTTTTTTTTTCAATTTTTTTTTTTGAATTTTTTTTTTGAATTTTTTTTTTTTTTAATTTTTTTTAAATTTTTTTTAAATTTTTTTTTTCGAAAATTTTTTTAAATTTTTTTTGGAAATTTTTTTAAAATTTTTTTTATTTTTTTTTTGTAATTTTTTTGAAAAATTTTTTTTTTTCAATTCTTTTTTAAATTTTTTTTTTATTTTTTAAATTTTTTTTTTTTTAATTTAAAAAAAAAGTTTTTGAAATTTTTTTTAATTTTTTTTTTTAATTTTTTTTTAAATTTTTTTTATTAAAAAAATTATTTTTTTTTTGTAATTTTTTTAAAATTTCTTTATTTTTTTTTCGAAAATTTTTTTGAAATTTTTTTTGAATTTTTTTTTAATTTTTTTTTTTTTGTAATTTTTTTTTAATTTTTTTTGAAATTTTTTTTTTGAAAATTTTTTTTTCGAATTTTTTTTTTGAATTTATTTTTTGAATTTTTTTTAATTTTTTTTTTTTGAAATTTTTTTTAAATTTTTTTTTGAAATTTTTTTTTCGAAAATTTTTTTGAAATTTTTTTTAAATTTTTTTTTTTTAATTTTTTTTTTTAATTTTTTTTAAATTTTTTTTTTAAATTTTTTTTTGAAAAATTTTTTTTTTTAATTTTTTTTTTGAAAATTTTTTTGGAATTTTTTTTAAATTTTTTTTTTTATTTTTTTTTTGAAAATTTTTTTTTCGAATTTTTTTTTTCAATTCTTTTTTAAATTTTTTTTTTATTTTTTTTTTATTTTTTAAATTTTTTTTTTGAAAATTTTTAAAAAAATTTTTTGAAATTTTTTTGAAATTTTTTTTGAAATTTTTTTTGAAATTTTTTTTTTTTAATTTTTTTTTTCGAAATTTTTTTTTATTTTTTTTAAATTTTTTTTTGTAATTTTTTTAAATTTTTTTTTGAAATTTTTTTTTTAAATTTTTTTTTTCGATTTTTTTTTTATTTTTTTTTTATTTTTTTTAATTTTTTTTTTGAAAATTTTTTTAAAAATTTTTTAAAAATTTTTTTTTAAATTTAAAAAAAATTTTTTTTTTTTTATTTTTTTTTAATTTTTTTTTTGAAATTTTTTTAAAAATTTTTTTTAAGTTTTTTTTCGAAATTTTTTTTAAAATTTTTTTTTTTGAAATTTTTTTTTTGAAATTTTTTTTTTCGAAAATTTTTTTGAAATTTTTTTTTTGAAATTTTTTTTTTCGAAAATTTTTTTGAAATTTTTTTTTTTTATTTTTTTTTTGTTATTTTTTTTTTAATTTTTTTTTTATTTTTTTTTTGAAAATCTTTTTTTCGAATTTTTTTTTTCAATTCTTTTTTAATTTTTTTTTTAATTTTTTTTTTATTTTTTAAATTTTTTTTTTGAAAATTTAAAAAAAAATTTTTTTAAAAATTTTTTTTAAGTTTTTTTTCGAAATTTTTTTTCGAATTTTTTTTTTCAATTTTTTTTTTTGAATTTTTTTTTTTGAATTTTTTTTTTTTTTAATTTTTTTTAAATTTTTTTTAAATTTTTTTTTAAAATTTTTTAAAAATGAAATTTTTTTTTTTGAAATTTTTTTTTTCGAAAATTTTTTTGAAATTTTTTTTTTTGAAATTTTTTTTTTCGAAAATTTTTTTGAAATTTTTTTTTTTTATTTTTTTTTTGTTATTTTTTTTTAATTTTTTTTTTTATTTT
>OX101815.2:36366641-36369141 GCA_944452925.2 Chrysolina oricalcia | reverse complement strand
TTTTTTTTTTTAATTTTTTTTTTTTGTAATTTTTTTTTAATTTTTTTTGAAATTTTTTTTTTGAAAATTATTTTTTCGAATTTTTTTTTTGAATTTATTTTTTGAATTTTTTTTAATTTTTTTTTTTTGTAATTTTTTTTAAATTTTTTTTTTATTTAAAAAAAAAATTTTTGAAATTTTTTTGAAATTTTTTTTGAAATTTTTTTTTTTATTTTTTTTTAAATTTTTTTTTTAATTTTTTTTTGTATTTTTTTTTAAATTTTTTTTTTAAATTTTTTTTTTGTAATTTTTTTTAATTTTTTTTTTGAATTTTTTTTAATTTTTTTTTTTTTGTAATTTTTTTTAAATTTTTTTTTTAATTTAAAAAAAAAATTTTTGAAATTTTTTTGAAATTTTTTTTGAAATTTTTTTTTGTATTTTTTTTTAAATTTTTTTTTTAATTTTTTTTTTGTAATTTTTTTAAATTTTTTTTTTGAATTTTTTTTTTATTTTTTTTTAAATTTTTTTTAAAAATTTTTTTTTAAATTTTTTTTTGAATTTTTTTTAAAAAATTTATTTAAAATTTTTTTTTTTAATTTTTTTTTTTATATTTTTTTTGTTATTTTTTTTTTATTTTTTTTTTGAATTTTTTTTTTTCGAAAATTTTTTTGAAATTTTTTTTGAATTTTTTTTTTGAAATTTTTTTTTCGAAATTTTTTTTCGAATTTTTTTTCAATTTTTTTTTTCAATTTTTTTTTTTGAAATTTTTTTTTTTGAAATATTTTTTTTTGAATTAATTTTTTTTTGTAATTTTTTTTAAATTTTTTTTTGAAATTTTTTTTTTTTTTTTTTTTTTCGGAATTTTTTTTGAATTTTTTTTTTTTATTTTTTTAAAATTTTTTTTTGAAAAATTTTTTTTTTCAATTTTTTTTTTTTAATTTTTTTTTTGAAATTTTTTTTTTTTCGAAATTATTTTTTTTTTGAAATTTTTTTTTTATTTTTTAAATTTTTTTTTTAAATTTAAAAAAAAAGTTTTTGAAATTTTTTTTAATTTTTTTTTTTAATTTTTTTTAAAATTTTTTTTAAAAATTTTTTTTTGTATTTTTTTTAATTTTTTTTTTAATTTTTTTTAAATTTTTTTTTGAAAATTTTTTTTTGTTATTTTTCGAATTTTTTTTTTTGTTATTTTTCGAAAAATTTTTTCGAATTTTTTTTTTAATTTTTTTTTTTAAATTTTTTTTTTTATTTTTTTTAAATTTTTTTTAGAAAATTTTTTTTTTTTTATTTTTTTTTCGAAAAATTTTTTGGAATTTTTTTTGAATTTTTTTTTTTATTTTTTTTTTCGAATTTTTTTTTTCAATTCTTTTTTAAATTTTTTTTCAATTTTTTTTCAATTTTTTTTTTTTTATTTTTTTTTTAATTTTTTTTTATTTCATTTGTAATTTTTTTGAAATTTTTTTTTTCGAAAACTTTTTTGAAATTTTTTTTAAATTTTTTTTTTTTAATTTTTTTTTTAAATTTTTTTTAAATTTTTTTTTTAAATTTTTTTTTGAAAATTTTTTTTTTAAATTTTTTATTTTGAAAATTTTTTTGGAATTTTTTTTAAATTTTTTTTTTTATTTTTTTTTTGAAAATTTTTTTTTCGAATTTTTTTTTTTCAATTCTTTTTTAAATTTTTTTTTTATTTTTTTTTTATTTTTTAAATTTTTTTTTTGAAAATTTTTAAAAAAATTTTTTGAAATTTTTTTTTATTTTTTTTTTTATTTTTTTTAATTTTTTTTTTGAAAATTTTTTTAAAAATTTTTTTAAAATTTTTTTTTAAATTTAAAAAAAAAATTTTTTTTTTATTTTTTTTTAATTTTTTTTTTGAAATTTTTTTAAAAATTTTTTTTAAGTTTTTTTTCGAAATTTTTTTTCGAATTTTTTTTTTCAATTTTTTTTTTTGAATTTTTTTTTTTGAATTTTTTTTTTTTTTAATTTTTTTTAAATTTTTTTTTTCGAAAATTTTTTTAAATTTTTTTTGGAAATTTTTTTTAAAATTTTTTTTTTTGAAATTTTTTTTTTTGAAATTTTTTTTTTCGAAAATTTTTTTGAAATTTTTTTTTTGAAATTTTTTTTTTCGAAAATTTTTTTGAAATTTTTTTTTTTATTTTTTTTTTTTTTTTTAAATTTTTTTTTTATTTTTTTTTTGAAAATCTTTTTTTCGAATTTTTTTTTTCAATTCTTTTTTAAATTTTTTTTCAATTTTTTTTCAATTTTTTTTTTTTTATTTTTTTTTTAATTTTTTTTTATATCATTTGTAATTTTTTTGAAATTTTTTTTTTCGAAAACTTTTTTGAAATTTTTTTTAAATTTTTTTTTTTAAATTTTTTTTTTTGTAATTTTTTTTTTAATTTTTTTTTAATTTTTTTTTGAAAAATTTTTTTTTTTAATTTTTTTTTTCGAAAAATTTTTTGGAATTTTTTTTAAATTTTTTTTTTTATTTTTTTTTGAAAATTTTTTTTTCGAATTTTTTTTTTCA
>OX101815.2:36361641-36364141 GCA_944452925.2 Chrysolina oricalcia | reverse complement strand
TTTTTGAAAATTTTTTTTTCGAATTTTTTTTTTGAATTTATTTTTTGAATTTTTTTTAATTTTTTTTTTTTGAAATTTTTTTTAAATTTTTTTTTGAAATTTTTTTTTCGAAAATTTTTTTGAATTTTTTTTTGAAATTTTTCTTTTTCGATAATTTTTTTTTGAAATTTTTTTTTCGAATTTTTTTTTTAAATTTTTTTTTAAAATTTTTTTAAAAATTTTTTTCTAAAAATTTTTTTAAAAATTTTTTTTTCTAATTTTTTTTTGAAAATTTTTTTTCTGAAATTTTTTTTTTGAAATTTTCTTTTTCGAAAATTTTTTTTTTTATTTTTTTTTCATTTTTTTTTTATTTTTTTGTAATTTTTTTAAAATTTCTTTATTTTTTTTTCGAAAATTTTTTTGAAATTTTTTTTGAATTTTTTTTTTTAATTTTTTTTTTTTTGTAATTTTTTTTTAATTTTTTTTGAAATTTTTTTTTTGAAAATTATTTTTTCGAATTTTTTTTTTGAATTTATTTTTTGAATTTTTTTTAATTTTTTTTTTTTGTAATTTTTTTTAAATTTTTTTTTTATTTAAAAAAAAAATTTTTGAAATTTTTTTGAAATTTTTTTTGAAATTTTTTTTTTTATTTTTTTTTTAATTTTTTTTTTAATTTTTTTTTGTATTTTTTTTTAAATTTTTTTTTAAAATTTTTTTTTTTGTAATTTTTTTTAATTTTTTTTTTGAATTTTTTTTAATTTTTTTTTTTTTGTAATTTTTTTTAAATTTTTTTTTTAATTTAAAAAAAAAATTTTTGAAATTTTTTTGAAATTTTTTTTGAAATTTTTTTTGAAATTTTTTTTTTTATTTTTTTTTAAATTTTTTTTTGTATTTTTTTTTAAATTTTTTTTTTTAATTTTTTTTTTGTAATTTTTTTAAATTTTTTTTTTGAATTTTTTTTTTATTTTTTTTTAAATTTTTTTTAAAAATTTTTTTTTAAATTTTTTTTTGAATTTTTTTTAAAAAATTTATTTAAAATTTTTTTTTTTAATTTTTTTTTTTATATTTTTTTTGTTATTTTTTTTTTTATTTTTTTTTTGAATTTTTTTTTTTCGAAAATTTTTTTGAAATTTTTTTTGAATTTTTTTTTTGAAATTTTTTTTTCGAAATTTTTTTCGAATTTTTTTTCAATTTTTTTTTTCAATTTTTTTTTTTGAAATTTTTTTTTTTGAAATATTTTTTTTTGAATTAATTTTTTTTTGTAATTTTTTTTAAATTTTTTTTTGAAATTTTTTTTTTTTTTTTTTTTTTCGGAATTTTTTTTGAATTTTTTTTTTCAATTTTTTTTTTTTAATTTTTTTTTTGAAATTTTTTTTTTTCGAAATTATTTTTTTTTGAAATTTTTTTTTTATTTTTTAAATTTTTTTTTTAAATTTAAAAAAAAAGTTTTTGAAATTTTTTTTAATTTTTTTTTTTAATTTTTTTTAAAATTTTTTTTAAAAATTTTTTTTTGTATTTTTTTAAATTTTTTTTTTAATTTTTTTTAAATTTTTTTTTGAAAATTTTTTTTTGTTATTTTTCGAAATTTTTTTTTTGTTATTTTTCGAAAAATTTTTTCGAATTTTTTTTTTAATTTTTTTTTTTAAATTTTTTTTTTAATTTTTTTTAAATTTTTTTTAGAAAATTTTTTTTTTTTTATTTTTTTTTCGAAAAATTTTTTGGAATTTTTTTTGAATTTTTTTTTTTATTTTTTTTTTCGAATTTTTTTTTTCAATTCTTTTTTAAATTTTTTTTCAATTTTTTTTCAATTTTTTTTTTTTTATTTTTTTTTTAATTTTTTTTTATTTCATTTGTAATTTTTTTGAAATTTTTTTTTTCGAAAACTTTTTTGAAATTTTTTTTAAATTTTTTTTTTTTAATTTTTTTTTTTAATTTTTTTTAAATTTTTTTTTTAAATTTTTTTTTGAAAATTTTTTTTTAAAATTTTTTATTTTGAAAATTTTTTTTGGAATTTTTTTTAAATTTTTTTTTTTATTTTTTTTTTGAAAATTTTTTTTTCGAATTTTTTTTTTTCAATTCTTTTTTAAATTTTTTTTTTATTTTTTTTTTATTTTTTAAATTTTTTTTTTGAAAATTTTTAAAAAAATTTTTTGAAATTTTTTTTTATTTTTTTTTTTATTTTTTTTAATTTTTTTTTTGAAAATTTTTTTAAAAATTTTTTTAAAATTTTTTTTTAAATTAAAAAAAAAAATTTTTTTTTTATTTTTTTTTAATTTTTTTTTTGAAATTTTTTTTAAAATTTTTTTTAAGTTTTTTTTCGAAATTTTTTTTCGAATTTTTTTTTTCAATTTTTTTTTTGAATTTTTTATTTTGAATTTTTTTTTTTTTTAATTTTTTTTAAATTTTTTTTTTCGAAAATTTTTTTAAATTTTTTTTGGAAATTTTTTTTAAAATTTTTTTTTTTGAAATTTTTTTTTTTGAAATTTTTTTTTTCGAAAATTTTTTTGAAATTTTTTTTTTG
>OX101815.2:36344141-36349141 GCA_944452925.2 Chrysolina oricalcia | reverse complement strand
GAAATTTTTTTTTTCGAAAACTTTTTTGAAATTTTTTTTAAATTTTTTTTTTTTAATTTTTTTTTTAAATTTTTTTTAAATTTTTTTTTTAAATTTTTTTTTGAAAATTTTTTTTTTTAATTTTTTATTTTGAAAATTTTTTTGGAATTTTTTTTAAATTTTTTTTTTTATTTTTTTTTTGAAAATTTTTTTTTCGAATTTTTTTTTTTCAATTCTTTTTTAAATTTTTTTTTTATTTTTTTTTTATTTTTTAAATTTTTTTTTTGAAAATTTTTAAAAAAATTTTTTGAAATTTTTTTTTATTTTTTTTTTTATTTTTTTTAATTTTTTTTTTGAAAATTTTTTTAAAAATTTTTTTAAATTTTTTTTTTAAATTTAAAAAAAAAATTTTTTTTTTATTTTTTTTTAATTTTTTTTTTGAAATTTTTTTAAAAATTTTTTTTAAGTTTTTTTTCGAAATTTTTTTTCGAATTTTTTTTTTCAATTTTTTTTTTTGAATTTTTTTTTTTGAATTTTTTTTTTTTTTAATTTTTTTTAAATTTTTTTTTTCGAAAATTTTTTTAAATTTTTTTTGGAAATTTTTTTTAAAATTTTTTTTTTTGAAATTTTTTTTTTTGAAATTTTTTTTTTCGAAAATTTTTTTGAAATTTTTTTTTTGAAATTTTTTTTTTCGAAAATTTTTTTGAAATTTTTTTTTTTATTTTTTTTTTTTTTTTTTAAATTTTTTTTTTATTTTTTTTTTGAAAATCTTTTTTTCGAATTTTTTTTTTCAATTCTTTTTTAAATTTTTTTTCAATTTTTTTTCAATTTTTTTTTTTTTATTTTTTTTTTAATTTTTTTTTATATCATTTGTAATTTTTTTGAAATTTTTTTTTTCGAAAACTTTTTTGAAATTTTTTTTAAATTTTTTTTTTTAAATTTTTTTTTTTGTAATTTTTTTTTTAATTTTTTTTTAATTTTTTTTTGAAAAATTTTTTTTTTTAATTTTTTTTTTCGAAAAATTTTTTGGAATTTTTTTTAAATTTTTTTTTTTATTTTTTTTTGAAAATTTTTTTTTCGAATTTTTTTTTTCAATTCTTTTTTAAATTTTTTTTTTAATTTTTTTTTTTATTTTTTAAATTTTTTTTCTGAAAATTTAAAAAAAAATTTTTTGAAATTTTTTTTGAAATTTTTTTTGAAATTTTTTTTTTTGTAATTTTTTTTTTATTTTTTTTTGAAATTTTTTTTTTTTAATTTTTTTTTTCGAAATTTTTTTTTATTTTTTTTTGTAATTTTTTTAAATTTTTTTTTGAAATTTTTTTTTTAAATTTTTTTTTTCGAATTTTTTTTTTATTTTTTTTTGTAATTTTTTTAAATTTTTTTTTTGAAAATTTTTTTTAAAATTTTTTTAAAACTTTTTTTTTAATTTTTTTTTAAATTTTTTTTTAATTTTTTTTTTGTTATTTTTTTTAAATTTTTTTTTGAAATTTTTTTTAAAAATTTTTTTTTAAATTAAAAAAAATTTTTTTTTTAAATTAAAAAAAAAAAAATTTTTTTTTTTATTTTTTTTCAATTTTTTTTTTAAATTTTTTTTAAAATTTTTTTTAAGTTTTTTTTCGAAATTTTTTTTCGAATTTTTTTTTTCAATTTTTTTTTTGAATTTTTTTTTTTGAATTTTTTTTTTTTTTATTTTTTTTTGTAATTTTTTTAAATTTTTTTTTATTTTTTTTTATTTTTTTTTTATTTTTTTTTTATTTTTTTTTTGTAATTTTTTTAAATTTTTTTTTGAAAATTTTTTTTAAAATTTTTTTTTAAATTTTTTTTAAATTTTTTTTTGTTATTTTTTTTTATTTTTTTTTTATTTTTTTTTTAATTTTTTTTTTAATTTTTTTTAAAATTTTTTTTAATTTTTTTTTTTGAAATTTTTTTTTTTTAATTTTTTTTTTCGAAATTTTTTTTTATTTTTTTTTTATTTTTTTTTGTAATTTTTTTAAATTTTTTTTTGAAATTTTTTTTTTTAATTTTTTTTTTCGAATTTTTTTTTTATTTTTTTTTTATTTTTTTTTGCAATTTTTTTTTATTTTTTTTTTGAAAATTTTTTTTAAAATTTTTTTAAAATTTTTTTTTTAATTTTTTTTAAAATTTTTTTTAAATTTTTTTTTGTTATTTTTTTTAAATTTTTTTTTGAAATTTTTTTTTAAATTTTTTTTTTAAATTTAAAAAAAAAATTTTTTTTTTTATTTTTTTTTAATTTTTTTTTTTAAAATTTTTTTTTCGAAATTATTTTTTCGAATTTTTTTTTTCAATTCTTTTTTAAATTTTTTTTCAATTTTTTTTTTTTATTTTTTTTTTTAATTTTTTTTTTATTTCATTTGTAATTTTTTTGAAATTTTTTTTTTCGAAAACTTTTTTGAAATTTTTTTTAAATTTTTTTTTTTGTAATTTTTTTTAAATTTTTTTTAAATTTTTTTTTGAAAAATTTTTTTTTTAAATTTTTTTTTTCGAAAATTTTTTTGGAATTTTTTTTAAATTTTTTTTTTTATTTTTTTTTTGAAAATTTTTTTTTCGAATTTTTTTTTTCAATTCTTTTTTAAATTTTTTTTTTAATTTTTTTTTTATTTTTTAAATTTTTTTTTGAAAATTTTAAAAAAAATTTTTTGAAATTTTTTTTGAAATTTTTTTTGAAATTTTTTTTTGAAATTTTTTTTTTTGTAATTTTTTTTAAATTTTTTTTTGAAATTTTTTTTTTTTAATTTTTTTTTTCGAAATTTTTTTCGAAATTTTTTTTTATTTTTTTTTATTTTTTTTTGTAATTTTTTTAAATTTTTTTTTGAAAATTTTTTTAAAAATTTTTTTAAAAATTTTTTTTAATTTTTTTTTTAATTTTTTTTAAATTTTTTTTTTCGAATTTTTTTTTTATTTTTTTTTGTAATTTTTTTTAATTTTTTTTTTGAAAATTTTTTTTAAAATTTTTTTAAAATTTTTTTTTAATTTTTTTTTTAATTTTTTTTAAATTTTTTTTTTTGTTATTTTTTTTAAATTTTTTTTTGAAATTTTTTTTAAAATTTTTTTTTAAATTTAAAAAAAAAATTTTTTTTTTTATTTTTTTTAAATTTTTTTTTTGAAATTTTTTTTAAAATTTTTTTAAAGTTTTTTTTCGAAATTTTTTTTCGAATTTTTTTTTTCAATTTTTTTTTTTGAATTTTTTTTTTTGAATTTTTTTTTTTTTTATTTTTTTTTGTAATTTTTTTAAATTTTTTTTTATTTTTTTTTTATTTTTTTTTTATTTTTTTTTTGTAATTTTTTTAAATTTTTTTTTGAAAATTTTTTTTTTAATTTTTTTTAAATTTTTTTTTTGTTATTTTTTTCGAAATTTTTTTTTTCGAATTTTTTTTTTCAATTCTTTTTTAAATTTTTTTTCAATTTTTTTATTTTATTTTTTTTTTTTAATTTTTTTTTTATTTCATTCGAAAACTTTTTTGAAATTTTTTTGAAATTTTTTTTTTCGAAAACTTTTTTGAAATTTTTTTTAAATTTTTTTTTTTGTAATTTTTTTTTTAATTTTTTTTAAATTTTTTTTTGAAAAATTTTTTTTTTTAATTTTTTTTTTCGAAAAATTTTTTGGAATTTTTTTTAAATTTTTTTTTAATTTTTTTTTGAAAATTTTTTTTTCGAATTTTTTTTTTCAATTCTTTTTTAAATTTTTTTTTTAATTTTTTTTTTTATTTTTTAAATTTTTTTTCTGAAAATTTAAAAAAAAATTTTTTGAAATTTTTTTTGAAATTTTTTTTGAAATTTTTTTTGAAATTTTTTTTTTTGTAATTTTTTTTAAATTTTTTTTTGAAATTTTTTTTTTTAATTTTTTTTTTCGAAATTTTTTTTTATTTTTTTTTGTAATTTTTTTAAATTTTTTTTTGAAATTTTTTTTTTTAATTTTTTTTTTTCGAATTTTTTTTTTATTTTTTTTTGTAATTTTTTTAAATTTTTTTTTGAAATTTTTTTTTTCGAATTTTTTTTTTATTTTTTTTTGTAATTTTTTTTAATTTTTTTTTTGAAAATTTTTTTTAAAATTTTTTTAAAACTTTTTTTTTAATTTTTTTTAAAATTTTTTTTTAATTTTTTTTTTGTTATTTTTTTGAAATTTTTTTTTGAAATTTTTTTTTAAAATTTTTTTTTAAATTAAAAAAAAAAAAAATTTTTTTTTATTTTTTTTCAATTTTTTTTTTAAATTTTTTTTAAAATTTTTTTAAAGTTTTTTTTCGAAATTTTTTTTCGAATTTTTTTTTTCAATTTTTTTTTTTGAATTTTTTTTTTGAATTTTTTTTTTTTTTATTTTTTTTTTATTTTTTTTTTATTTTTTTTTTATTTTTTTTTTGTAATTTTTTAAAATTTTTTTTTGAAAATTTTTTTTAAAATTTTTTTTTAAATTTTTTTTAAATTTTTTTTTGTTATTTTTTTTTATTTTTTTTTTATTTTTTTTTTTAATTTTTTTTTTAATTTTTTTTTAAATTTTTTTTAATTTTTTTTTTTGAAATTTTTTTTTTTTATTTTTTTTTTTCGAAATTTTTTTTTATTTTTTTTTTATTTTTTTTGTAATTTTTTTAAATTTTTTTTTGAAATTTTTTTTTTTAATTTTTTTTTTCGAATTTTTTTTTTATTTTTTTTTGCAATTTTTTTTTATTTTTTTTTTGAAAATTTTTTTTAAAATTTTTTTAAAATTTTTTTTTAAATTTTTTTTTTAATTTTTTTTAAATTTTTTTTTGTTATTTTTTTTAAATTTTTTTTTGAAATTTTTTTTTAAAATTTTTTTTTAAATTTAAAAAAAAAATTTTTTTTTTTATTTTTTTTTAATTTTTTTTTTGAAATTTTTTTAAAATTTTTTTTAAAGTTTTTTTTCGAAATTTTTTTTCCAATTTTTTTTTTCAATTTTTTTTTTTAATTTTTTTTTGAAATTTTTTTAAAAATTTTTTTAAAGTTTTTTTTCGAAATTTTTTTTCGAATTTTTTTTTTCAATTTTTTTT
>OX101815.2:36329141-36331641 GCA_944452925.2 Chrysolina oricalcia | reverse complement strand
TTTTTTTGGAATTTTTTTTAAATTTTTTTTTTTATTTTTTTTTGAATTTTTTTTTTTGAAAATTTTTTTTTCGAATTTTTTTTTTGAATTTATTTTTTGAATTTTTTTTAATTTTTTTTTTTTGAAATTTTTTTTAAATTTTTTTTTGAAATTTTTTTTTCGAAAATTTTTTTGAATTTTTTTTTGAAATTTTTCTTTTTCGATAATTTTTTTTTGAAATTTTTTTTTCGAATTTTTTTTTTAAATTTTTTTTTAAAATTTTTTTAAAAATTTTTTTCTAAAAATTTTTTTAAAAATTTTTTTTTCTTATTTTTTTTTGAAAATTTTTTTTCTGAAATTTTTTTTTTGAAATTTTTTTTTTCGAAAATTTTTTTTTTTATTTTTTTTTCATTTTTTTTTTATTAAAAAAATTATTTTTTTTTTGTAATTTTTTTAAAATTTCTTTATTTTTTTTTCGAAAATTTTTTTGAAATTTTTTTTGAATTTTTTTTTTTAATTTTTTTTTTTTGTAATTTTTTTTTAATTTTTTTTGAAATTTTTTTTTTGAAAATTATTTTTTCGAATTTTTTTTTTGAATTTATTTTTTGAATTTTTTTTAATTTTTTTTTTTTGTAATTTTTTTTAAATTTTTTTTTTATTTAAAAAAAAAATTTTTGAAATTTTTTTGAAATTTTTTTTGAAATTTTTTTTTTTATTTTTTTTTAAATTTTTTTTTTAATTTTTTTTTGTATTTTTTTTTAAATTTTTTTTTTAAATTTTTTTTTTGTAATTTTTTTTAATTTTTTTTTTGAATTTTTTTTAATTTTTTTTTTTTTGTAATTTTTTTTAAATTTTTTTTTTAATTTAAAAAAAAAATTTTTGAAATTTTTTTGAAATTTTTTTTGAAATTTTTTTTTGTATTTTTTTTTAAATTTTTTTTTTAATTTTTTTTTTGTAATTTTTTTAAATTTTTTTTTTGAATTTTTTTTTTATTTTTTTTTAAATTTTTTTTAAAAATTTTTTTTTAAATTTTTTTTTGAATTTTTTTTAAAAAATTTATTTAAAATTTTTTTTTTTAATTTTTTTTTTTATATTTTTTTTGTTATTTTTTTTTTTATTTTTTTTTTGAATTTTTTTTTTTCGAAAATTTTTTTGAAATTTTTTTTGAATTTTTTTTTTGAAATTTTTTTTTCGAAATTTTTTTTCGAATTTTTTTTCAATTTTTTTTTTCAATTTTTTTTTTTGAAATTTTTTTTTTTGAAATATTTTTTTTTGAATTAATTTTTTTTTGTAATTTTTTTTAAATTTTTTTTTGAAATTTTTTTTTTTTTTTTTTTTTTCGGAATTTTTTTTGAATTTTTTTTTTTTATTTTTTTAAAATTTTTTTTTGAAAAATTTTTTTTTTCAATTTTTTTTTTTTAATTTTTTTTTTGAAATTTTTTTTTTTCGAAATTATTTTTTTTTGAAATTTTTTTTTTATTTTTTAAATTTTTTTTTTAAATTTAAAAAAAAAGTTTTTGAAATTTTTTTTAATTTTTTTTTTTAATTTTTTTTAAAATTTTTTTTAAAAATTTTTTTTTGTATTTTTTTTAATTTTTTTTTTAATTTTTTTTAAATTTTTTTTTGAAAATTTTTTTTTGTTATTTTTCGAAATTTTTTTTTTGTTATTTTTCGAAAAATTTTTTCGAATTTTTTTTTTAATTTTTTTTTTTAAATTTTTTTTTTTAATTTTTTTTAAATTTTTTTTAGAAAATTTTTTTTTTTTTATTTTTTTTTCGAAAAATTTTTTGGAATTTTTTTTGAATTTTTTTTTTTATTTTTTTTTTCGAATTTTTTTTTTCAATTCTTTTTTAAATTTTTTTTCAATTTTTTTTCAATTTTTTTTTTTTTATTTTTTTTTTAATTTTTTTTTATTTCATTTGTAATTTTTTTGAAATTTTTTTTTTCGAAAACTTTTTTGAAATTTTTTTTAAATTTTTTTTTTTTAATTTTTTTTTTAAATTTTTTTTAAATTTTTTTTTTAAATTTTTTTTTGAAAATTTTTTTTTTAAATTTTTTATTTTGAAAATTTTTTTGGAATTTTTTTTAAATTTTTTTTTTTATTTTTTTTTTGAAAATTTTTTTTTCGAATTTTTTTTTTTCAATTCTTTTTTAAATTTTTTTTTTATTTTTTTTTTATTTTTTAAATTTTTTTTTTGAAAATTTTTAAAAAAATTTTTTGAAATTTTTTTTTATTTTTTTTTTTATTTTTTTTTAATTTTTTTTTTGAAAATTTTTTTAAAAATTTTTTTAAATTTTTTTTTTAAATTTAAAAAAAAAATTTTTTTTTTATTTTTTTTTAATTTTTTTTTTGAAATTTTTTTAAAAATTTTTTTTAAGTTTTTTTTCGAAATTTTTTTTCGAATTTTTTTTTTCAATTTTTTTTTTTGAATTTTTTTTTTTGAATTTTTTTTTTTTTTAATTTTTTTTAAATTTTTTTTTTCGAAAATTTTTTTAAATTTTTTTTGGAAATTTTTTTTAA
>OX101815.2:36321641-36326641 GCA_944452925.2 Chrysolina oricalcia | reverse complement strand
TTTTTTTTTAATTTTTTTTTTATTTTTTTTTTATTTTTTTTGTTATTTTTTTTAATTTTTTTTTTGAAATTTTATTTTAAATTTTTTTTTTAAATTTAAAAAAAAAAAATTTTTTTTATTTTTTTTAATTTTTTTTTTGAAATTTTTTTAAAATTTTTTTTTAAGTTTTTTTTCGAAATTTTTTTTCGAATTTTTTTTTTCAATTTTTTTTTTTTGAATTTTTTTTTTGATTTTTTTTTTTTTTTAAATTTTTTTTTTAATTTTTTTTAAATTTTTTTTTTATTTTTTTTTTAATTTTTTTTTTATTTCATTTGTAATTTTTTTGAAATTTTTTTTTTCGAAAACTTTTTTGAAATTTTTTTTAAATTTTCTTTTTAAAATTTTTTTTTTTTGTAATTTTTTTTTAAATTTTTTTTAAATTTTTTTTTGAAAATTTTTTTGGAATTTTTTTTAAATTTTTTTTTTTATTTTTTTTTTGAAATTTTTTTTTTGAAAATTTTTTTTTCGAATTTTTTTTTTGAATTTATTTTTTGAATTTTTTTTAATTTTTTTTTTTTGAAATTTTTTTTAAATTTTTTTTTGAAATTTTTTTTTCGAAAATTTTTTTGAATTTTTTTTTGAAATTTTTCTTTTTCGATAATTTTTTTTTGAAATTTTTTTTTCGAATTTTTTTTTTAAATTTTTTTTTAAAATTTTTTTAAAAATTTTTTTCTAAAAATTTTTTTAAAAATTTTTTTTTCTTATTTTTTTTTGAAAATTTTTTTTCTGAAATTTTTTTTTTGAAATTTTTTTTTTCGAAAATTTTTTTTTTTATTTTTTTTTCATTTTTTTTTTATTTTTTTGTAATTTTTTTAAAATTTCTTTATTTTTTTTTCGAAAATTTTTTTGAAATTTTTTTTGAATTTTTTTTTTTAATTTTTTTTTTTTGTAATTTTTTTTTAATTTTTTTTGAAATTTTTTTTTTGAAAATTATTTTTTCGAATTTTTTTTTTGAATTTATTTTTTGAATTTTTTTTAATTTTTTTTTTTTGTAATTTTTTTTAAATTTTTTTTTTATTTAAAAAAAAAATTTTTGAAATTTTTTTGAAATTTTTTTTGAAATTTTTTTTTTTATTTTTTTTTTAATTTTTTTTTTAATTTTTTTTTGTATTTTTTTTTAAATTTTTTTTTAAAATTTTTTTTTTGTAATTTTTTTTAATTTTTTTTTTGAATTTTTTTTAATTTTTTTTTTTTTGTAATTTTTTTTAAATTTTTTTTTTAATTTAAAAAAAAAATTTTTGAAATTTTTTTGAAATTTTTTTTGAAATTTTTTTTGAAATTTTTTTTTTTATTTTTTTTTAAATTTTTTTTTGTATTTTTTTTTAAATTTTTTTTTTTAATTTTTTTTTTGTAATTTTTTTAAATTTTTTTTTTGAATTTTTTTTTTATTTTTTTTTAAATTTTTTTTAAAAATTTTTTTTTAAATTTTTTTTTGAATTTTTTTTAAAAAATTTATTTAAAATTTTTTTTTTTAATTTTTTTTTTTATATTTTTTTTGTTATTTTTTTTTTTATTTTTTTTTTGAATTTTTTTTTTTCGAAAATTTTTTTGAAATTTTTTTTGAATTTTTTTTTTGAAATTTTTTTTTCGAAATTTTTTTCGAATTTTTTTTCAATTTTTTTTTTCAATTTTTTTTTTTGAAATTTTTTTTTTTGAAATATTTTTTTTTGAATTAATTTTTTTTTGTAATTTTTTTTAAATTTTTTTTTGAAATTTTTTTTTTTTTTTTTTTTTTCGGAATTTTTTTTGAATTTTTTTTTTATTTTTTTAAAATTTTTTTTTGAAAAATTTTTTTTTTCAATTTTTTTTTTTTAATTTTTTTTTTGAAATTTTTTTTTTTCGAAATTATTTTTTTTTGAAATTTTTTTTTTATTTTTTAAATTTTTTTTTTAAATTTAAAAAAAAAGTTTTTGAAATTTTTTTTAATTTTTTTTTTTAATTTTTTTTAAAATTTTTTTTAAAAATTTTTTTTTGTATTTTTTTTAATTTTTTTTTTAATTTTTTTTAAATTTTTTTTTGAAAATTTTTTTTTGTTATTTTTCGAAATTTTTTTTTTGTTATTTTTCGAAAAATTTTTTCGAATTTTTTTTTTAATTTTTTTTTTTAAATTTTTTTTTTAATTTTTTTTAAATTTTTTTTAGAAAATTTTTTTTTTTTATTTTTTTTTCGAAAAATTTTTTGGAATTTTTTTTGAATTTTTTTTTTTATTTTTTTTTTCGAATTTTTTTTTTCAATTCTTTTTTAAATTTTTTTTCAATTTTTTTTCAATTTTTTTTTTTTTATTTTTTTTTTAATTTTTTTTTATTTCATTTGTAATTTTTTTGAAATTTTTTTTTTCGAAAACTTTTTTGAAATTTTTTTTAAATTTTTTTTTTTTAATTTTTTTTTTTAATTTTTTTTAAATTTTTTTTTTAAATTTTTTTTTGAAAATTTTTTTTTTAAATTTTTTATTTTGAAAATTTTTTTTGGAATTTTTTTTAAATTTTTTTTTTTATTTTTTTTTTGAAAATTTTTTTTTCGAATTTTTTTTTTTCAATTCTTTTTTAAATTTTTTTTTTATTTTTTTTTTATTTTTTAAATTTTTTTTTTGAAAATTTTTAAAAAAATTTTTTGAAATTTTTTTTTATTTTTTTTTTTATTTTTTTTAATTTTTTTTTTGAAAATTATTTTAAAAATTTTTTTAAAATTTTTTTTTAAATTAAAAAAAAAATTTTTTTTTTATTTTTTTTTAATTTTTTTTTTGAAATTTTTTTTAAAATTTTTTTTAAGTTTTTTTTCGAAATTTTTTTTCGAATTTTTTTTTTCAATTTTTTTTTTGAATTTTTTTTTTTGAATTTTTTTTTTTTTTAATTTTTTTTAAATTTTTTTTTTCGAAAATTTTTTTAAATTTTTTTTGGAAATTTTTTTTAAAATTTTTTTTTTTGAAATTTTTTTTTTTGAAATTTTTTTTTTCGAAAATTTTTTTGAAATTTTTTTTTTGAAATTTTTTTTTTCGAAAATTTTTTTGAAATTTTTTTTTTTATTTTTTTTTTATTTTTTTTTAAATTTTTTTTTTATTTTTTTTTTGAAAATCTTTTTTTCGAATTTTTTTTTTCAATTCTTTTTTAAATTTTTTTTCAATTTTTTTTCAATTTTTTTTTTTATTTTTTTTTTAATTTTTTTTTATATCATTTGTAATTTTTTTGAAATTTTTTTTTTCGAAAACTTTTTTGAAATTTTTTTTAAATTTTTTTTTTTTAATTTTTTTTTTTAATTTTTTTTAAATTTTTTTTTTAAATTTTTTTTTGAAAAATTTTTTTTTTTAATTTTTTTTTTGAAAATTTTTTTGGAATTTTTTTTAAATTTTTTTTTTTATTTTATTTTTGAAAATTTTTTTTTCGAATTTTTTTTTTCAATTCTTTTTTAAATTTTTTTTTTATTTTTTTTTTATTTTTTAAATTTTTTTTTTGAAAATTTTTAAAAAAATTTTTTGAAATTTTTTTGAAATTTTTTTTGAAATTTTTTTTGAAATTTTTTTTTTTTAATTTTTTTTTTCGAAATTTTTTTTTATTTTTTTTAAATTTTTTTTTGTAATTTTTTTAAATTTTTTTTTGAAATTTTTTTTTGAAATTTTTTTTTTCGATTTTTTTTTATTTTTTTTTTATTTTTTTTAATTTTTTTTTTGAAAATTTTTTTAAAAATTTTTTAAAAATTTTTTTTTAAATTTAAAAAAAAAAATTTTTTTTTTATTTTTTTTTAATTTTTTTTTTGAAATTTTTTTAAAAATTTTTTTTAAGTTTTTTTTCGAAATTTTTTTTCGAATTTTTTTTTTCAATTTTTTTTTTTTAATTTTTTTTTTGAATTTTTTTTTTTTTTTAATTTTTTTTAAATTTTTTTTAAATTTTTTTTTTCGAAAATTTTTTTAAATTTTTTTTGGAAATTTTTTTTAAAATTTTTTTTTTTGAAATTTTTTTTTTTGAAATTTTTTTTTTCGAAAATTTTTTTGAAATTTTTTTTTTGAAATTTTTTTTTTCGAAAATTTTTTTGAAAATTTTTTTTTTTATTTTTTTTTTGTTATTTTTTTTTAATTTTTTTTTTTATTTTTTTTTTGAAAATCTTTTTTTCGAATTTTTTTTTTCAATTCTTTTTTAATTTTTTTTTTAAATTTTTTTTTTATTTTTTAAATTTTTTTTTTGAAAATTTAAAAAAAAATTTTTTTAAAAATTTTTTTTAAGTTTTTTTTCGAAATTTTTTTTCGAATTTTTTTTTTCAATTTTTTTTTTTGAATTTTTTTTTTTGAATTTTTTTTTTTTTTAATTTTTTTTAAATTTTTTTTAAATTTTTTTTTTCGAAAATTTTTTTAAATTTTTTTTGGAAATTTTTTTTAAAATTTTTTTTTTTGAAATTTTTTTTTTTGAAATTTTTTTTTTCGAAAATTTTTTTGAAATTTTTTTTTTTGAAATTTTTTTTTTCGAAAATTTTTTTGAAATTTTTTTTTTTTATTTTTTTTTTGTTATTTTTTTTTAATTTTTTTTTTTATTTTTTTTTTGAAAATCTTTTTTTCGAATTTTTTTTTTCAATTCTTTTTTAATTTTTTTTTTTTATTTTTTTTTTATTTTTTAAATTTTTTTTTGAAAATTTAAAAAAAAATTTTTTGAAATTTTTTTGAAATTTTTTTTGAAATTTTTTTTGAAATTTTTTTTTTTGTAATTTTTTTTTAATTTTTTTTTGAAATTTTTTTTTTTTAATTTTTTTTTTCGAAATTTTTTTTTATTTTTTTTTTATTTTTTTTTGTAATTTTTTTGAATTTTTTTTTGAAATTTTTTTTTGAAATTTTTTTTTTAAATTTTTTTTTATTTTTTTTTTTATTTTTTTTTGTAATTTTTTTTAATTTTTTTTTTGAAAATTTTTTTAAAATTTTTTTTTAAATTTTTTTTTTAATTTTTTTTAAATTTTTTTTTTGTTATTTTTTTAAAATTTTT
>OX101815.2:36296641-36299141 GCA_944452925.2 Chrysolina oricalcia | reverse complement strand
ATTCTTTTTTAATTTTTTTTTTTAATTTTTTTTTTTATTTTTTAAATTTTTTTTCTGAAAATTTAAAAAAAAATTTTTTGAAATTTTTTTTGAAATTTTTTTTGAAATTTTTTTTGAAATTTTTTTTTTTGTAATTTTTTTTTAATTTTTTTTTGAAATTTTTTTTTTTTAATTTTTTTTTTCGAAATTTTTTTTTATTTTTTTTTGTAATTTTTTTAAATTTTTTTTTGAAATTTTTTTTTTAAATTTTTTTTTTTCGAATTTTTTTTTTATTTTTTTTTGTAATTTTTTTAAATTTTTTTTTGAAATTTTTTTTTTCGAATTTTTTTTTTATTTTTTTTTGTAATTTTTTTTAATTTTTTTTTTGAAAATTTTTTTTAAAATTTTTTTAAAACTTTTTTTTTAATTTTTTTTTAAATTTTTTTTTAATTTTTTTTTGTTATTTTTTTTAAATTTTTTTTTGAAATTTTTTTTTAAAATTTTTTTTTAAATTAAAAAAAAAAAAATTTTTTTTTTATTTTTTTTCAATTTTTTTTTTAAATTTTTTTAAAAATTTTTTTAAAGTTTTTTTTCGAAATTTTTTTTCGAATTTTTTTTTTCAATTTTTTTTTTTGAATTTTTTTTTTGAATTTTTTTTTTTTTATTTTTTTTTTGTAATTTTTTTAAATTTTTTTTTATTTTTTTTTATTTTTTTTTTATTTTTTTTTTGTAATTTTTTTAAATTTTTTTTTGAAAATTTTTTTTAAAATTTTTTTTTAAATTTTTTTTAAATTTTTTTTTGTTATTTTTTTTTATTTTTTTTTATTTTTTTTTTTAATTTTTTTTTAAATTTTTTTTAAAATTTTTTTTAATTTTTTTTTTTTGAAATTTTTTTTTTTAATTTTTTTTTTTCGAAATTTTTTTTTATTTTTTTTTTATTTTTTTTGTAATTTTTTTAAATTTTTTTTTGAAATTTTTTTTTTTAATTTTTTTTTTCGAATTTTTTTTTTATTTTTTTTTTATTTTTTTTTGCAATTTTTTTTTATTTTTTTTTTTGAAAATTTTTTTTAAAATTTTTTTAAAATTTTTTTTTTAATTTTTTTTTTAATTTTTTTTAAATTTTTTTTTGTTATTTTTTTTAAATTTTTTTTTTGAAATTTTTTTTTAAAATTTTTTTTTAAATTTAAAAAAAAAAATTTTTTTTTTATTTTTTTTTAATTTTTTTTTTGAAATTTTTTTTAAATTTTTTTTAAAGTTTTTTTTCGAAATTTTTTTTCCAATTTTTTTTTCAATTTTTTTTTTTAATTTTTTTTTGAAATTTTTTTTAAAATTTTTTTAAAGTTTTTTTTCGAAATTTTTTTTCGAATTTTTTTTTTCAATTTTTTTTTTTTGAATTTTTTTTTTGATTTTTTTTTTTTTAATTTTTTTTTTAATTTTTTTTAAATTTTTTTTTTATTTTTTTTTATTTTTTTTTTATTTTTTTTTAAATTTTTTTTTTGAAAATTTTTTTTTCGAAATTATTTTTTCGAATTTTTTTTTTCAATTCTTTTTTAAATTTTTTTTCAATTTTTTTTTTTATTTTTTTTTTTTATTTTTTTTTTATTTCATTTGTAATTTTTTTGAAATTTTTTTTTTCGAAAACTTTTTTGAAATTTTTTTTAAATTTTTTTTTTTTGTAATTTTTTTTAAAATTTTTTTTAAATTTTTTTTTGAAAAATTTTTTTTTTAATTTTTTTTTCGAAAATTTTTTTGGAATTTTTTTTAATTTTTTTTTTTAATTTTTTTTTTGAAAATTTTTTTTTCGAATTTTTTTTTTCAATTCTTTTTAAAATTTTTTTTTTAATTTTTTTTTTATTTTTTAAATTTTTTTTTTGAAAATTTTAAAAAAAATTTTTTGAAATTTTTTTTGAAATTTTTTTTGAAATTTTTTTTTGAAATTTTTTTTTTTGTAATTTTTTTTTAATTTTTTTTTGAAATTTTTTTTTTTTAATTTTTTTTTTCGAAATTTTTTTTTATTTTTTTTTTATTTTTTTTTGTAATTTTTTTTAATTTTTTTTTGAAATTTTTTTTTTAAATTTTTTTTTTCGAATTTTTTTTTTATTTTTTTTTGTAATTTTTTTTAATTTTTTTTTTGAAAATTTTTTTTAAAATTTTTTTAAAATTTTTTTTTTAATTTTTTTTTTTATTTATTTTAAATTTTTTTTTTGTTATTTTTTTTAAATTTTTTTTTGAAATTTTTTTTAAAATTTTTTTTTAAATTTAAAAAAAAAAATTTTTTTTTATTTTTTTTAAATTTTTTTTTCGAAATTTTTTTTCGAATTTTTTTTTTCAATTTTTTTTTTTGAATTTTTTTTTTTGAATTTTTTTTTTTTATTTTTTTTTTGTAATTTTTTTAAATTTTTTTTTATTTTTTTTTTATTTTTTTTTTATTTTTTTTTTGTAATTTTTTTAAATTTTTTTTTGAAAATTTTTTTTTAAATTTTTTTTAAAATTTTTTTAAAATTTTTTTTTTGTTATTTTT
>OX101815.2:36279141-36284141 GCA_944452925.2 Chrysolina oricalcia | reverse complement strand
TTTTTTTTATTTTTTTTTTATTTTTTTTTGTAATTTTTTTTAATTTTTTTTTTGAAAATTTTTTTTAAAATTTTTTAAAAATTTTTTTTTAAATTTTTTTTTTTAATTTTTTTTAAATTTTTTTTTTGTTATTTTTTTTAAATTTTTTTTTGAAATTTTTTTTAAATTTTTTTTTTTAATTTAAAAAAAAAATTTTTTTTTTTATTTTTTTTAAATTTTTTTTTTGAAATTTTTTTTAAAATTTTTTTAAAGTTTTTTTTCGAAATTTTTTTTCGAATTTTTTTTTTCAATTTTTTTTTTGAATTTTTTTTTTTGAATTTTTTTTTTTTTATTTTTTTTTTGTAATTTTTTTAAATTTTTTTTTATTTTTTTTTTATTTTTTTTTTATTTTTTTTTTTGTAATTTTTTTAAATTTTTTTTTGAAATTTTTTTTTTTAATTTTTTTTTAAATTTTTTTTAAATTTTTTTTTGTTATTTTTTTTAAATTTTTTTTGAAATTTTTTTTTAAAATTTTTTTTTAAATTTAAAAAAAAAAAATTTTTTTTTATTTTTTTTAAATTTTTTTTTTGAAATTTTTTTTAAAATTTTTTTTAATTTTTTTTTCGAAATTTTTTTTCGAATTTTTTTTTTCAATTTTTTTTTTTTGAATTTTTTTTTTTTTTAATTTTTTTTTAAATTTTTTTTAAATTTTTTTTTTATTTTTTTTTATTTTTTTTTATTTTTTTTTTATTTTTTTTTAAATTTTTTTTTTGAAAATTTTTTTTTCGAAATTTTTTTTTCGAATTTTTTTTTCAATTCTTTTTTAAATTTTTTTTCAATTTTTTTTTTTTATTTTTTTTTTTAATTTTTTTTTTATTTCATTTGTAATTTTTTTGAAATTTTTTTTTTCGAAAACTTTTTTGAAATTTTTTTTAAATTTTTTTTTTTAAATTTTTTTTTTTGTAATTTTTTTTTTAATTTTTTTTAAATTTTTTTTTGAAAAATTTTTTTTTTAATTTTTTTTTTCGAAAAATTTTTTGGAATTTTTTTTAAATTTTTTTTTTATTTTTTTTTGAAAATTTTTTTTTCGAATTTTTTTTTTCAATTCTTTTTTAAATTTTTTTTTTAATTTTTTTTTTTATTTTTTAAATTTTTTTTTTGAAAATTTTAAAAAAAATTTTTTGAAATTTTTTTTGAAATTTTTTTTGAAATTTTTTTTGAAATTTTTTTTGAAATTTTTTTTTTTGTAATTTTTTTTTTATTTTTTTTTGAAATTTTTTTTTTTTAATTTTTTTTTTCGAAATTTTTTTTTATTTTTTTTTTATTTTTTTTTGTAATTTTTTTAAATTTTTTTTTGAAATTTTTTTTTTAAATTTTTTTTTTCGAATTTTTTTTTTATTTTTTTTTGTAATTTTTTTAAATTTTTTTTTTGAAAATTTTTTTTAAAATTTTTTTAAAACTTTTTTTTTAATTTTTTTTTTTTATTTTTTTTAAATTTTTTTTTTTTATTTTTTTTAAATTTTTTTTTTGAAATTTTTTTTAAAATTTTTTTAAAGTTTTTTTTCGAAATTTTTTTTCGAATTTTTTTTTTCAATTTTTTTTTTTGAATTTTTTTTTTGAATTTTTTTTTTTTTTTAAATTTTTTTTTTAATTTTTTTTAAATTTTTTTTTTATTTTTTTTTATTTTTTTTTTATTTTTTTTTAAATTTTTTTTTTGAAAATTTTTTTTTCGAAATTTTTTTTTCGAATTTTTTTTTTCAATTCTTTTTTAAATTTTTTTTCAATTTTTTTTTTTTATTTTTTTTTTAATTTTTTTTTTATTTCATTTGTAATTTTTTTGAAATTTTTTTTTTCGAAAACCTTTTTGAAATTTTTTTTAAATTTTTTTTTTTAAATTTTTTTTTTTGTAATTTTTTTTTTAATTTTTTTTAAATTTTTTTTTGAAAAATTTTTTTTTTTAATTTTTTTTTTCGAAAAATTTTTTGGAATTTTTTTTAAATTTTTTTTTTATTTTTTTTTGAAAATTTTTTTTTCGAATTTTTTTTTTCAATTCTTTTTTAAATTTTTTTTTTTATTTTTTTTTTTATTTTTTAAATTTTTTTTTTGAAAATTTTAAAAAAAATTTTTTGAAATTTTTTTTGAAATTTTTTTTGAAATTTTTTTTGAAATTTTTTTTTTTGTAATTTTTTTTTTATTTTTTTTTGAAATTTTTTTTTTTTAATTTTTTTTTTCGAAATTTTTTTTTATTTTTTTTTTATTTTTTTTTGTAATTTTTTTAAATTTTTTTTTGAAATTTTTTTTTTAAATTTTTTTTTTCGAATTTTTTTTTTATTTTTTTTTGTAATTTTTTTTAATTTTTTTTTTGAAAATTTTTTTTAAAATTTTTTTAAAACTTTTTTTTAAATTTTTTTTTTAATTTTTTTAAAATTTTTTTTTTGTTATTTTTTTTAAATTTTTTTTTGAATTTTTTTTTTAAAATTTTTTTTTTAAATTAAAAAAAAAAATTTTTTTTTTATTTTTTTTAAATTTTTTTTTTAAATTTTTTTTAAGTTTTTTTTCGAAATTTTTTTTCGAATTTTTTTTTTCAATTTTTTTTTTTGAGTTTTTTTTTTGAATTTTTTTTTTTTTTTATTTTTTTTTTATTTTTTTTTTGTAATTTTTTTAAATTTTTTTTTATTTTTTTTTTTATTTTTTTTTTTATTTTTTTTTTTGTAATTTTTTTAAATTTTTTTTGAAATTTTTTTTTAAATTTTTTTTAATTTTTTTTTTCGAAAATTTTTTTAAATTTTTTTTGGAAATTTTTTTTAAAATTTTTTTTTTTTAAATTTTTTTTTTTGAAATTTTTTTTTTCGAAAATTTTTTTGAAATTTTTTTTTTTTATTTTTTTTTGAAAATTTTTTTTTCGAATTTTTTTTTTCAATTCTTTTTTAATTTTTTTTTTTAATTTTTTTTTTTATTTTTTAAATTTTTTTTTTGAAAATTTAAAAAAAAATTTTTTGAAATTTTTTTGAAATTTTTTTTGAAATTTTTTTTGAAATTTTTTTTTTTGTAATTTTTTTTAATTTTTTTTTGAAATTTTTTTTTTTTAAATTTTTTTTTCGAAATTTTTTTTTATTTTTTTTTTATTTTTTTTTGTAATTTTTTTAATTTTTTTTTTGAAATTTTTTTTTTAAATTTTTTTTTTCGAATTTTTTTTTAATTTTTTTTTTATTTTTTTTTGCAATTTTTTTTTATTTTTTTTTTGAAAATTTTTTTTAAAATTTTTTTAAAATTTTTTTTTTAATTTTTTTTTTTATTTTTTTTAAATTTTTCTTTGTTATTTTTTTTAAATTTTTTTTTGAAATTTTTTTTTAAATTTTTTTTTTAAATTTAAAAAAAAAATTTTTTTTTTATTTTTTTTTAATTTTTTTTTTGAAATTTTTTTAAAAATTTTTTTAAAGTTTTTTTTTCGAAATTTTTTTTCGAATTTTTTTTTTCAATTTTTTTTTTTTTTAATTTTTTTTTTTAAATTTTTTTTTTATTTTTTTTTTATTTTTTTTTATTTTTTTTTTATTTTTTTTTTATTTTTTTTTTTGTAATTTTTTTAAATTTTTTTTTGAAAATTTTTTTAAAAATTTTTTTTAAAATTTTTTTTAAATTTTTTTTTTGTTATTTTTTAAAATTTTTTTAAAATTTTTTTTAAAATTTTTTTTTTATTTTTTTTTATTTTTTTTTTATTTTTTTTTTATTTTTTTTTTTAATTTTTTTTTTAATTTTTTTTAAATTTTTTTTAAATTTTTTTTTTCGAAAATTTTTTTAAATTTTTTTTGGAAATTTTTTTTAAAATTTTTTTTTTTGAAATTTTTTTTTTGAAATTTTTTTTTTCGAAAATTTTTTTGAAATTTTTTTTTTTGAAATTTTTTTTTTCGAAAATTTTTTTGAAATTTTTTTTTTTATTTTTTTTTATTTTTTTTTTGAAAATCTTTTTTTCGAATTTTTTTTTTCAATTCTTTTTTAAATTTTTTTTTAATTTTTTTTTTATTTTTTAAATTTTTTTTTTGAAAATTTTTAAAAAAATTTTTTGAAATTTTTTTGAAATTTTTTTTGAAATTTTTTTTGAAATTTTTTTTTTTGTAATTTTTTTTTAATTTTTTTTTGAAATTTTTTTTTTTAAATTTTTTTTTTCGAAATTTTTTTTTATTTTTTTTTTATTTTTTTTTGTAATTTTTTAAAAATTTTTTTTGAAATTTTTTTTTGAAATTTTTTTTTTAAATTTTTTTTTTATTTTTTTTTTATTTTTTTTTGTAATTTTTTTAAATTTTTTTTTTGAAAATTTTTTTTAAAATTTTTTTAAAATTTTTTTTTTAATTTTTTTTTTAATTTTTTTAAAATTTTTTTTTTATTTTTTTTAAATTTTTTTTTGAATTTTTTTTTTAAAATTTTTTTTTAAATTTAAAAAAAAAAATTTTTTTTTATTTTTTTTAAATTTTTTTTTTGAAATTTTTTTTAAAATTTTTTTTAAGTTTTTTTTCGAAATTTTTTTTCGAATTTTTTTTTTCAATTTTTTTTTTTGAATTTTTTTTTTTCAATTTTTTTTTTTATTTTTTTTTTAATTTTTTTTTTATTTCATTTGTAATTTTTTTGAAATTTTTTTTTTCGAAAACTTTTTTGAAATTTTTTTTAAATTTTTTTTTTTAAATTTTTTTTTTTGTAATTTTTTTTAAATTTTTTTAAAATTTTTTTTTGAAAAATTTTTTTTTTTAATTTTTTTTTTCGAAAATTTTTTTGTAATTTTTTTAAATTTTTTTTTGAAATTTTTTTTTTAAATTTTTTTTTTCGAATTTTTTTTTATTTTTTTTTGTAATTTTTTTTAATTTTTTTTTGAAATTTTTTTTTTAAATTTTTTTTTTCGAATTTTTTTTTTATTTTTTTTTGTAATTTTTTTAAATTTTTTTTTTGAAAATTTTTTTTAAAATTTTTTTAAAACTTTTTTTTAAATTTTTTTTTTAATTTTTTTTAAATTTTTTTTTTGTTATTTTTTT
>OX101815.2:36256441-36266441 GCA_944452925.2 Chrysolina oricalcia | reverse complement strand
TTTTTTTTTGTAATTTTTTTTTAATTTTTTTTTTGAAATTTTTTTTTCGAAATTTTTTTTTTGAAATTTTTTTTTTCGAAAATTTTTTTGAAATTTATTTTGAAATTTTTTTTTTTGAAATTTTTTTTTTCGAAAATTTTTTTGAAATTTTTTTTGAAATTTTTTTTTTTAATTTTTTTTTTTAATTTTTTTTTTATTTTTTTTTTGAAATTTTTTTTTCGAAATTTTTTTTTTGAAATTTTTTTTTTCGAAATTTTTTTTGAAATTTTTTTTGAAATTTTTTTTTTATTATTTTTTTTTTGTAATTTTTTTTAATTTTTTTTTTGAATTTTTTTTTTCGAAATTTTTTTTTTTTTAATTTTTTTTTTCGAAAATTTTTTTGAAATTTTTTTTGAAATTTTTTTTTTTAAATTTTTTTTTGAAATTTTTTTTAAATTTTTTTTTGAAATTTTTTTTTCGAAATTTTTTTTTTTGAAATTTTTTTTTTCGAAAATTTTTTTGAAATTTTTTTTGAAATTTTTTTTTTATTATTTTTTTTTTTGTAATTTTTTTTTAATTTTTTTTTTAATTTTTTTTTTCGAAATTTTTTTTGAATTTTTTTTTGAATGTTTTTAAAATTTTTTTTCGAAATTTTTTTTCGAATTTTTTTTTAAATTTTTTTAAAAATTTTTTATTAAATTTTTTTTGTTATTTTTTTAAAATTTTTTTTTTGAAAATTTTTTTTTCGATTTTTTTTTTCGAAAATTTTTTTGAAATTTTTTTTGAATTTTTTTTTTATTTTTTTTTTCGAAATTTTTTTTAAATTTTTTTTTGATATTTTTTTCAATTTTTTTCTAAAATTTTTTTTTTTGAAATTTTTTTTTTCAAAAATTTTTTTTTTTGAAATTTTTTTTTTTATTTTTTTTTTTGAAATTTTTTTTTTCGAAAATTTTTTTGAAATTTTTTTTGAATTTTTTTTTTGAAATTTTTTTTTCGAAATTTTTTTTCGAATTTTTTTTTAAATTTTTTTTTTGTAATTTTTTTAAAATTTTTTTTGAAAATTTTTTTTTTTGAAATTTTTTTTTTCGAAAATTTTTTTGAAATTTTTTTTGAATTTTTTTTTTGAAATTTTTTTTTCGAAATTTTTTTTCGAATTTTTTTTTAAATTTTTTTTTTGTAATTTTTTTTTTGTAATTTTTTTTAAATTTTTTTTTTCGAAAATTTTTTTGAAATTTTTTTTTTTTTATTTTTTTTTTGTAATTTTTTTCAATTTTTTTTTTGAAATTTTTTTTTTTTTAATTTTTTTTTTCGAAAATTTTTTTGAATTTTTTTTTGAAAATTTTTATTTTTTAATTTTTTTTTTGTAATTTTTTTGAAATTTTTTTTTTTTTTTTTTTTTGAAATTTTTTTTTTAAAAATTTTTTTAAATTTTTTTTTTCATTTTTTTTGAAATTTTTTTTTTTCGAAATTTTTTTGAAATTTTTTTTGAATTTATTTTTTGTAATTTTTTTAAAATTTTTTTTGAAAATTTTTTTTTTTGAATTTTTTTTTTCGAAAATTTTTTTGAAATTTTTTTTGAATTTTTTTTTTTGAAATTTTTTTTTTTTAATTTTTTTTTTGAAATTTTTTTTTTCGAAAATTTTTTTGAAATTTTTTTTTTTAAATTTTTTTTTAAAATTTTTTTTAAATTTTTTTTTTCATTTTTTTTGAATTTTTTTTTTTCGAAATTTTTTTGAAATTTTTTTGAATTTTTTTTTGAAATTTTTTTTGAAATTTTTTTTTTTGAAATTTTTTTTTTCGAAAAATTTTTTTTTCGAAAATTTTTTTGAAATTTTTTTTAAAATTTTTTTTTGAAAATTTTTTTTTTTGAAATTTTTTTGAAATTTTTTTGAAATTTTTTTTGAATTTTTTTTGAAATTTTTTTTTTTTTTTATTTTTTTTTTGAAATTTTTTTTTCGAAATTTTTTTGAAATTTATTTTGAAATTTTTTTTTTTGAAATTTTTTTTTTCGAAAATTTTTTTGAAATTTTTTTTGAAATTTTTTTTTTAATTTTTTTTTTTAATTTTTTTTTAATTTTTTTTTTGAAATTTTTCTTTCGAAATTTTTTTTTTGAAATTTTTTTTTTCGAAATTTTTTTTGAAATTTTTTTTGAAATTTTTTTTTTATTATTTTTTTTTTGTAATTTTTTTTTAATTTTTTTTCTGAAATTTTTTTTTCGAAATTTTTTTTTTCGAAAATTTTTTTGAAATTTTTTTTGAAATTTTTTTTTTTTAAATTTTTTTTTGAAATTTTTTTTAAATTTTTTTTTGAAATTTTTTTTTCGAAATTTTTTTTTTTGAAATTTTTTTTTTCGAAAATTTTTTTGAAATTTTTTTTGAAATTTTTTTTTTTATTATTTTTTTTTTGTAATTTTTTTGTAATTTTTTTTTAAATTTTTTTTTTCGAAATTTTTTTTGAATTTTTTTTTGAATTTTTTTAAAATTTTTTTTCGAAATTTTTTTTCGAATTTTTTTAAAAATTTTTTTAAAAATTTTTAATTAAATTTTTTTAAAAATTTTTTATTAAATTTTTTTTGTTATTTTTTTAAAATTTTTTTTTGAAAATTTTTTTTTCGATTTTTTTTTTTGAAAATTTTTAGAAATTTTTTTTGAATTTTTTTTTTTATTTTTTTTTTTCGAAATTTTTTTTAAATTTTTTTTTGAAATTTTTTTTTTCAAAAATTTTTTTTTTGAAATTTTTTTTTTAATTTTTTTTTTTGAAATTTTTTTTTTCGAAAATTTTTTTGAAATTTTTTTTGAATTTTTTTTTTGAAATTTTTTTTTCGAAATTTTTTTTCGAATTTTTTTTTAAATTTTTTTTTTGTAATTTTTTAAAAATTTTTTTAGAAATTTTTTTTTTCTTAAATTTTTTTTTTCGAAAATTTTTTTGAAATTTTTTTTTAATTTTTTTTTTGAAATTTTTTTTTCGAAATTTTTTTTCGAATTTTTTTTTAAATTTTTTTTTTGTAATTTTTTTAAAATTTTTTTTGAAAATTTTTTTTTTTGAAATTTTTTTTTTCGAAAATTTTTTTGAAATTTTTTTTGAATTTTTTTTTTGAAATTTTTTTTTCGAAATTTTTTTTCGAATTTTTTTTTAAATTTTTTTTTTGTAATTTTTTTAAAATTTTTTTTGAAAATTTTTTTTTGAAATTTTTTTATTCGAAAATTTTTTTGAAATTTTTTTTGAATTTTTTTTTGAAATTTTTTTTTTAAAATTTTTTTTAAATTTTTTTTTTCATTTTTTTTGAATTTTTTTTTTTCGAAATTTTTTTGAAATTTTTTTGAATTTTTTTTTGAAATTTTTTTTGAAATTTTTTTTTTTGAAATTTTTTTTTTCGAAAAATTTTTTTTTCGAAAATTTTTTTGAAATTTTTTTTAAAATTTTTTTTTGAAAATTTTTTTTTTTGAAATTTTTTTGAAATTTTTTTGAAATTTTTTTTGAATTTTTTTTGAAATTTTTTTTTTTTTTTATTTTTTTTTTGAAATTTTTTTTTCGAAATTTTTTTGAAATTTATTTTGAAATTTTTTTTTTTGAAATTTTTTTTTTCGAAAATTTTTTTGAAATTTTTTTTGAAATTTTTTTTTTAATTTTTTTTTTTAATTTTTTTTTAATTTTTTTTTTGAAATTTTTCTTTCGAAATTTTTTTTTTGAAATTTTTTTTTTCGAAATTTTTTTTGAAATTTTTTTTGAAATTTTTTTTTTATTATTTTTTTTTTGTAATTTTTTTTTAATTTTTTTTCTGAAATTTTTTTTTCGAAATTTTTTTTTTCGAAAATTTTTTTGAAATTTTTTTTGAAATTTTTTTTTTTAAAATTTTTTTTTGAAATTTTTTTTAAATTTTTTTTTGAAATTTTTTTTTCGAAATTTTTTTTTTTGAAATTTTTTTTTTCGAAAATTTTTTTGAAATTTTTTTTGAAATTTTTTTTTTTATTATTTTTTTTTTGTAATTTTTTTGTAATTTTTTTTTAAATTTTTTTTTTCGAAATTTTTTTTGAATTTTTTTTTGAATTTTTTTAAAATTTTTTTTCGAAATTTTTTTTCGAATTTTTTTAAAAATTTTTTTAAAAATTTTTAATTAAATTTTTTTAAAAATTTTTTATTAAATTTTTTTTGTTATTTTTTTAAAATTTTTTTTTGAAAATTTTTTTTTCGATTTTTTTTTTTGAAAATTTTTAGAAATTTTTTTTGAATTTTTTTTTTTATTTTTTTTTTTCGAAATTTTTTTTAAATTTTTTTTTGAAATTTTTTTTTTCAAAAATTTTTTTTTTGAAATTTTTTTTTTAATTTTTTTTTTTGAAATTTTTTTTTTCGAAAATTTTTTTGAAATTTTTTTTGAATTTTTTTTTTGAAATTTTTTTTTCGAAATTTTTTTTCGAATTTTTTTTTAAATTTTTTTTTTGTAATTTTTTAAAAATTTTTTTAGAAATTTTTTTTTTCTTAAATTTTTTTTTTCGAAAATTTTTTTGAAATTTTTTTTTAATTTTTTTTTTGAAATTTTTTTTTCGAAATTTTTTTTCGAATTTTTTTTTAAATTTTTTTTTTGTAATTTTTTTAAAATTTTTTTTGAAAATTTTTTTTTTTGAAATTTTTTTTTTCGAAAATTTTTTTGAAATTTTTTTTGAATTTTTTTTTTGAAATTTTTTTTTCGAAATTTTTTTTCGAATTTTTTTTTAAATTTTTTTTTTGTAATTTTTTTAAAATTTTTTTTGAAAATTTTTTTTTGAAATTTTTTTATTCGAAAATTTTTTTGAAATTTTTTTTGAATTTTTTTTTGAAATTTTTTTTTTCGAAAATTTTTTCGAAATTTTTTTTGAATTTTTTTTTCAATTAAAATTATTTTTTTTAATTTTTTTTTTGAAATTTTTTTTTCGAAATTTTTTTTTTTTAATTTTTTTTTTTTCGAAAATTTTTTTGAAATTTTTTTTGAAATTTTTTTTTATTATTTTTTTTTTGTAATTTTTTTTGAATTTTTTTTTGATTTTTTTTTCAATTTTTCTAAAATTTTTTTTTTTGAAATTTTTTTTTTCAAAAATTTTTTTTTTTTCGAAATTTTTTTTTAAAATTTTTTTTTCGAAATTTTTTTTTTTCGAAAATTTTTTTTTTATTTTTTTTTTCGAAAATTTTTTTGAAATTTTTTTTTTTATTTTTTTTTTGTAATTTTTTTAAAATTTTTTTTTGAAATTTTTTTTTTCGAAAATTTTTTTGAAATTTTTTTTTTAAAATTTTTTTTTTGTAATTTTTTTCAAATTTTTTTTTGAAATTTTTTTTTTTTAATTTTTTTTTTCGAAAATTTTTTTGAAAAATTTTTTTTTAAATTTTTTTTTTGTAATTTTTTTGAAATTTTTTTTTTAATTTTTTTTTTTGAAATTTTTTTTTTCGAAATATTTTTGAAATTTTTTTTGAATTTTTTTTTTCAATTTTTTCTGAGATTTTTTTTTTTTTATTTTTTTTGTATTTTTTTTTTAATTTTTTTTTGAAAATTTTTTTTTTGAAATTTTTTTTTTCAATTTTTTTTAATTTTTTTTTTTGATATTTTTTTTTTCGAAAATTTTTTTGAAATTTTTTTTGAAATTTTTTTTTTATTATTTTTTTTTGTAATTTTTTTTGAATTTTTTTTTGATTTTTTTTTCAATTTTTCTAAAATTTTTTTTTTGAAATTTTTTTTTTCAAAAATTTTTTTTTTTTTGAAATTTTTTTTTTAAATTTTTTTATCGAAATTTTTTTTTTCGAAAATTTTTTTTTTTTATTTTTTTTTTCGAAATTTTTTTTTTATTTTTTTTTTGTAATTTTTTTGAAATTTTTTTTTGAAATTTTTTTTTTCGAAAATTTTTATGAAATTTTTTTTTTTATTTTTTTTTTGTAATTTTTTTCAAATTTTTTTTTGAAATTTTTTTTTTTAATTTTTTTTTTCGAAAATTTTTTTGAAAATTTTTTTTTTTAATTTTTTTTTTTTGTAATTTTTTTGAAATTTTTTTTTTTATTTTTTTTTTGAAATTTTTTTTTAAAAATTTTTTAAAATTTTTTTTTTCATTTTTTTTTAATTTTTTTTTTTCGAAAAATTTTTTTTTCGAAAATTTTTTTGAAATTTTTTTTAAAATTTTTTTTTGAAAATTTTTTTTTTTTGAAATTTTTTTTTCGAAATTTTTTTTCGAATTTTTTTTTTCAATTTTTTTTAAAATTTTTTTAAAATTTTTTTTTGAAAATTTTTTTTTTTGAAATTTTTTTTTTCGAAATTTTTTTTCGAATTTTTTTTTTCAATTTTTTTTTTTTTATTTTTTTTTTGAAATTTTTTTTTCGAAATTTTTTTTTTTGAAATTTTTTTTTTCGAAAATTTTTTTGAAATTTTTTTTGAAATTTTATTTTTTAAATTTTTTTTTTGTAATTTTTTTTGAAATTTTTTTTGAAATTTTATTTTTTAAATTTTTTTTTTGTAATTTTTTTTTGAATTTTTTTCTAAAATTTTTTTTTCGAAATTTTTTTTTCGAATTTTTTTTTTCAATTCTTTTTTAATTTTTTTTTTTTAATTTTTTTTTTTATTTTTTAAATTTTTTTTGAAAATTTAAAAAAAAATTTTTTGAAATTTTTTTGAAATTTTTTTTGAAATTTTTTTTGAAACTTTTTTTTTTGTAATTTTTTTAAATTTTTTTTTGAAATTTTTTTTTTTTAATTTTTTTTTTCGAAATTTTTTTTATTTTTTTTTTATTTTTTTTTGTAATTTTTTTAAATTTTTTTTTATTTTTTTTTTATTTTTTTTTTATTTTTTTTTTTCAATTTTTTTTTTTTATTTTTTTTTTGAAATTTTTTTTTCGAAATTTTTTTTTTTGAAATTTTTTTTTTCGAAAATTTTTTTGAAATTTTTTTTGAAATTTTATTTTTTAAATTTTTTTTTTGTAATTTTTTTTGAAATTTTTTTTGAAATTTTATTTTTTAAATTTTTTTTTTGTAATTTTTTTTTGAATTTTTTTCTAAAATTTTTTTTTCGAAATTTTTTTTTCGAATTTTTTTTTTCAATTCTTTTTTAATTTTTTTTTTTTAATTTTTTTTTTTATTTTTTAAATTTTTTTTTTTGAAAATTTAAAAAAAAATTTTTTGAAATTTTTTTGAAATTTTTTTTGAAATTTTTTTTGAAACTTTTTTTTTTGTAATTTTTTTTAATTTTTTTTTGAAATTTTTTTTTTTTAATTTTTTTTTTCGAAATTTTTTTTTATTTTTTTTTTATTTTTTTTTGTAATTTTTTTAAATTTTTTTTTATTTTTTTTTTATTTTTTTTTTATTTTTTTTTTGTAATTTTTTTAAATTTTTTTTTGAAAATTTTTTTTAAAATTTTTTTTTTAATTTTTTTTAAATTTTTTTTTTGTTATTTTTTTAAATTTTCTTAAAATTTTTTTTAAATTTTTTTTTTTATTTTTTTTTATTTTTTTTTATTTTTTTTTTTAATTTTTTTTTATTTTTTTTTTTAAATTTTTTTTAATTTTTTTTTTCGAAAATTTTTTTAAATTTTTTTTGGAAATTTTTTTTAAAATTTTTTTTTTTGAAATTTTTTTTTTTTAAATTTTTTTTTTCGAAAATTTTTTTGAAATTTTTTTTATTTATTTTTTTTTTGTAATTTTTTTTAAATTTTTTTTCTTATTTTTTTTTGAAAATTTTTTTTTCGAATTTTTTTTTTCAATTCTTTTTTAATTTTTTTTTTTAATTTTTTTTTTATTTTTTAAATTTTTTTTTTTGAAAATTTTAAAAAAAATTTTTTGAAATTTTTTTGAAATTTTTTTTGAAATTTTTTTTGAAACTTTTTTTTTTGTAATTTTTTTAAATTCTTTTTTGAAATTTTTTTTTTTTAATTTTTTTTTTCGAAATTTTTTTTTATTTTTTTTTTATTTTTTTTGTAATTTTTTTAAATTTTTTTTTGAAATTTTTTTTTTAAATTTTTTTTTTCGAATTTTTTTTTTATTTTTTTTTATTTTTTTTTGCAATTTTTTTTTATTTTTTTTTTGAAAATTTTTTTAAAAATTTTTTTAAAATTTTTTTTTAAATTTTTTTTTTAATTTTTTTAAAATTTTTTTTTGTTATTTTTTTAAAATTTTTTTTTGAAATTTTTTTTTTAAATTTTTTTTTAAATTTAAAAAAAAAAATTTTTTTTTTTATTTTTTTTAAATTTTTTTTTAGAAATTTTTTTTAAAATTTTTTTTAAGTTTTTTTTCGAAATTTTTTTTCGAATTTTTTTTTTGAATTTTTTTTTTTTGAATTTTTTTTTTTGTAATTTTTTTTTTTAAATTTTTTTTTTAATTTTTTTTTTAATTTTTTTTAAATTTTTTTTTTATTTTTTTTTATTTTTTTTTTATTTTTTTTTAAATTTTTTTTTTAATTTTTTTTAAATTTTTTTTTAATTTTTTTTTTCGAAAATTTTTTTAAATTTTTTTTGGAAATTTTTTTTTTTTAATTTTTTTTTTCGAATTTTTTTTTTATTTTTTTTAAATTTTTTTTTGTAATTTTTTTAAATTTTTTTTTTTAATTTTTTTTTTCGAATTTTTTTTTATTTTTTTTTTATTTTTTTTTGTAATTTTTTTTAATTTTTTTTTTGAAAATTTTTTTTAAAATTTTTTTAAAATTTTTTTTTAAATTTAAAAAAAAAATTTTTTTTTTATTTTTTTTTAATTTTTTTTTTGAAATTTTTTTTTAAAATTTTTTTTAAGTTTTTTTTCGAAATTTTTTTTCGAATTTTTTTTTTCAATTTTTTTTTTTTGAATTTTTTTTTTTTTTTTAATTTTTTTTTTTTAATTTTTTTTAAATTTTTTTTTTATTTTTTTTTATTTTTTTTTTATTTATTTTTATTTTTTTTTTGTAATTTTTTTAAATTTTTTTTTGAAAATTTTTTTTAAAATTTTTTTTAAAATTTTTTTAAAAATTTTTTTTAAATTTTTTTTTTGTTATTTTTTTAAATTTTTTTAAAATTTTTTTTTAAATTTTTTTTTTATTTTTTTTTATTTTTTTTTTATTTTTTTTTTTGTAATTTTTTTAAATTTTTTTTTGAAAATTTTTTTTAAAATTTTTTTCTAAATTTTTTTTAAATTTTTTTTTTGTTATTTTTTTAAATTTTTTTAAAATTTTTTTTTTAATTTTTTTTTTATTTTTTTTTATTTTTTTTTTATTTTTTTTTTAAATTTTTTTTTCGAAATTTTTTTTCGAATTTTTTTTTAAATTTTTTTTTTGTAATTTTTTTAAAATTTTTTTTGAAAATTTTTTTTTTTGAAATTTTTTTTTTCGAAAATTTTTTTGAAATTTTTTTTGAATTTTTTTTTTGAAATTTTTTTTTCGAAATTTTTTTTCGAATTTTTTTTTAAATTTTTTTTTTGTAATTTTTTTAAAATTTTTTTTGAAAATTTTTTTTTGAAATTTTTTTATTCGAAAATTTTTTTGAAATTTTTTTTGAATTTTTTTTTGAAATTTTTTTTTTCGAAAATTTTTTCGAAATTTTTTTTGAATTTTTTTTTCAATTAAAATTATTTTTTTTAATTTTTTTTTTGAAATTTTTTTTTCGAAATTTTTTTTTTTTAATTTTTTTTTTTTCGAAAATTTTTTTGAAATTTTTTTTGAAATTTTTTTTTATTATTTTTTTTTTGTAATTTTTTTTGAATTTTTTTTTGATTTTTTTTTCAATTTTTCTAAAATTTTTTTTTTTGAAATTTTTTTTTTCAAAAATTTTTTTTTTTTCGAAATTTTTTTTTTAAATTTTTTTTTCGAAATTTTTTTTTTTCGAAAATTTTTTTTTTATTTTTTTTTTCGAAAATTTTTTTGAAATTTTTTTTTTTATTTTTTTTTTGTAATTTTTTTAAAATTTTTTTTTGAAATTTTTTTTTTCGAAAATTTTTTTGAAATTTTTTTTTTAAAATTTTTTTTTTGTAATTTTTTTCAAATTTTTTTTTGAAATTTTTTTTTTTTAATTTTTTTTTTCGAAAATTTTTTTGAAAAATTTTTTTTTAAATT
>OX101815.2:36183941-36191441 GCA_944452925.2 Chrysolina oricalcia | reverse complement strand
TTTTTTGAATTTTTTTTTTGAAATTTTTTTTTCGAAATTTTTTTTCGAATTTTTTTTTAAATTTTTTTTTTAATTTTTTTTTTTTTGTAATTTTTTTGAAATTTTTTTTTTTTATTTTTTTTTTTAAATTTTTTTTAAAAAATTTTTTTAAATTTTTTTTTTCATTATTTTTGAAATTTTTTTTTTTCGAAATATTTTTGAAATTTTTTTGAATTTTTTTTTTGAAATTTTTTTTGAAATTTTTTTTTTTGAAATTTTTTTTTTTCGAAAAATTTTTTTTTCGAAAATTTTTTTGAAATTTTTTTTAAAATTTTTTTTTGAAAATTTTTTTTTTTTGAAATTTTTTTTTCGAAATTTTTTTTCGAATTTTTTTTTTCGAAAATTTTTTTGAATTTTTTTTTGAAATTTTTTTTTTTTTAATTTTTTTTTTTTGTAATTTTTTTTAAATTTTTTTTTTATTTTTTTTTTCGAAATTTTTTTTGAATTTTTTTTTGAATTTTTTTAAATTTTTTTTTCGAAAATTTTTTTGAAATTTTTTTTTTATTATTTTTTTTTTGTAATTTTTTTTTAATTTTTTTTTTGAAATTTTTTTTTCGAAATTTTTTTTTTGAAATTTTTTTTTTCGAAAATTTTTTTGAAATTTATTTTGAAATTTTTTTTTTTGAAATTTTTTTTTTCGAAAATTTTTTTGAAATTTTTTTTGAAATTTTTTTTTTTAATTTTTTTTTTTAATTTTTTTTTTATTTTTTTTTTGAAATTTTTTTTTCGAAATTTTTTTTTTGAAATTTTTTTTTTCGAAATTTTTTTTGAAATTTTTTTTGAAATTTTTTTTTTATTATTTTTTTTTTGTAATTTTTTTTAATTTTTTTTTTGAATTTTTTTTTTCGAAATTTTTTTTTTTTTAATTTTTTTTTTCGAAAATTTTTTTGAAATTTTTTTTGAAATTTTTTTTTTTAAATTTTTTTTTGAAATTTTTTTTAAATTTTTTTTTGAAATTTTTTTTTCGAAATTTTTTTTTTTGAAATTTTTTTTTTCGAAAATTTTTTTGAATTTTTTTTTGAAAATTTTTATTTTTTAATTTTTTTTTTGTAATTTTTTTGAATTTTTTTTTTTTTTTTTTTTTTGAAATTTTTTTTTAAAAATTTTTTTAAATTTTTTTTTTCATTTTTTTTGAAATTTTTTTTTTTCGAAATTTTTTTGAAATTTTTTTTGAATTTATTTTTTGTAATTTTTTTAAAATTTTTTTTGAAAATTTTTTTTTTTGAATTTTTTTTTTCGAAAATTTTTTTGAAATTTTTTTTGAATTTTTTTTTTTGAAATTTTTTTTTTTTAATTTTTTTTGTAATTTTTTTTTTCGAAAATTTTTTTGAAATTTTTTTTGAAATTTTTTTTTTTAAATTTTTTTTTAAAATTTTTTTTAAATTTTTTTTTTCATTTTTTTTGAATTTTTTTTTTTTCGAAATTTTTTTGAAATTTTTTTGAATTTTTTTTTGAAATTTTTTTTGAAATTTTTTTTTTTGAAATTTTTTTTTTCGAAAAATTTTTTTTTCGAAAATTTTTTTGAAATTTTTTTTAAAATTTTTTTTTGAAAATTTTTTTTTTTGAAATTTTTTTGAAATTTTTTTGAAATTTTTTTTGAATTTTTTTTGAAATTTTTTTTTTTTTTATTTTTTTTTTGAAATTTTTTTTTCGAAATTTTTTTGAAATTTATTTTGAAATTTTTTTTTTTGAAATTTTTTTTTTCGAAAATTTTTTTGAAATTTTTTTTGAAATTTTTTTTTTAATTTTTTTTTTTTAATTTTTTTTTAATTTTTTTTTTGAAATTTTTCTTTCGAAATTTTTTTTTTGAAATTTTTTTTTTCGAAATTTTTTTTGAAATTTTTTTTGAAATTTTTTTTTTATAATTTTTTTTTTGTAATTTTTTTTTAATTTTTTTTCTGAAATTTTTTTTTCGAAATTTTTTTTTTCGAAAATTTTTTTGAAATTTTTTTTGAAATTTTTTTTTTTTAAATTTTTTTTTGAAATTTTTTTTAAATTTTTTTTTGAAATTTTTTTTTCGAAATTTTTTTTTTTGAAATTTTTTTTTTCGAAAATTTTTTTGAAATTTTTTTTGAAATTTTTTTTTTTATTATTTTTTTTTTGTAATTTTTTTGTAATTTTTTTTTAAATTTTTTTTTTCGAAATTTTTTTTCGAAATTTTTTTTGAATTTTTTTTTGAATTTTTTTAAAATTTTTTTTCGAAATTTTTTTTCGAATTTTTTTAAAAATTTTTTTAAAAATTTTTAATTAAATTTTTTTAAAAATTTTTTATTAAATTTTTTTTGTTATTTTTTTAAAAATTTTTTTTGAAAATTTTTTTTTCGATTTTTTTTTTGAAAATTTTTAGAAATTTTTTTTGAATTTTTTTTTTTATTTTTTTTTTTCGAAATTTTTTTTAAATTTTTTTTTGAAATTTTTTTTTTCAAAAATTTTTTTTTTGAAATTTTTTTTTTAATTTTTTTTTTTGAAATTTTTTTTTTCGAAAATTTTTTTGAAATTTTTTTTGAATTTTTTTTTTGAAATTTTTTTTTCGAAATTTTTTTTCGAATTTTTTTTTAAATTTTTTTTTTGTAATTTTTTAAAAATTTTTTCAGAAATTTTTTTTTTCTTAAATTTTTTTTTTCGAAAATTTTTTTGAAATTTTTTTTTAATTTTTTTTTTGAAATTTTTTTTTCGAAATTTTTTTTCGAATTTTTTTTTAAATTTTTTTTTTGTAATTTTTTTAAAATTTTTTTTGAAAATTTTTTTTTTGAAATTTTTTTTTTCGAAAATTTTTTTGAAATTTTTTTTGAATTTTTTTTTTGAAATTTTTTTTTCGAAATTTTTTTTCGAATTTTTTTTTAAATTTTTTTTTTGTAATTTTTTTAAAATTTTTTTTGAAAATTTTTTTTTGAAATTTTTTTATTCGAAAATTTTTTTGAAATTTTTTTTGAATTTTTTTTTGAAATTTTTTTTTTCGAAAATTTTTTCGAAATTTTTTTTGAATTTTTTTTTCAATTAAAATTATTTTTTTTAATTTTTTTTTTGAAATTTTTTTTTCGAAATTTTTTTTTTTTAATTTTTTTTTTTCGAAAATTTTTTTGAAATTTTTTTTGAAATTTTTTTTTATTATTTTTTTTTTGTAATTTTTTTTGAATTTTTTTTTGATTTTTTTTTCAATTTTTCTAAAATTTTTTTTTTTGAAATTTTTTTTTTCAAAAATTTTTTTTTTTTCGAAATTTTTTTTTAAAATTTTTTTTTCGAAATTTTTTTTTTTCGAAAATTTTTTTTTTTATTTTTTTTTTCGAAAATTTTTTTGAAATTTTTTTTTTTATTTTTTTTTTGTAATTTTTTTAAAATTTTTTTTTGAAATTTTTTTTTTCGAAAATTTTTTTGAAATTTTTTTTTTTAAATTTTTTTTTTGTAATTTTTTTCAAATTTTTTTTTGAAATTTTTTTTTTTTAATTTTTTTTTTCGAAAATTTTTTTGAAAAATTTTTTTTTAAATTTTTTTTTTGTAATTTTTTTGAAATTTTTTTTTTAATTTTTTTTTTTGAAATTTTTTTTTTCGAAATATTTTTGAAATTTTTTTTGAATTTTTTTTTTCAATTTTTTCTGAGATTTTTTTTTTTTTATTTTTTTTGTATTTTTTTTTTAATTTTTTTTTGAAAATTTTTTTTTTGAAATTTTTTTTTTCAATTTTTTTTAATTTTTTTTTTTGATATTTTTTTTTTCGAAAATTTTTTTGAAATTTTTTTTGAAATTTTTTTTTTATTATTTTTTTTTGTAATTTTTTTTGAATTTTTTTTTGATTTTTTTTTCAATTTTTCTAAAATTTTTTTTTTGAAATTTTTTTTTTCAAAAATTTTTTTTTTTTTGAAATTTTTTTTTTAAATTTTTTTTTCGAAATTTTTTTTTTCGAAAATTTTTTTTTTTTATTTTTTTTTTCGAAATTTTTTTTTTATTTTTTTTTTGTAATTTTTTTGAAATTTTTTTTTGAAATTTTTTTTTTCGAAAATTTTTATGAAATTTTTTTTTTTATTTTTTTTTTGTAATTTTTTTCAAATTTTTTTTTGAAATTTTTTTTTTTAATTTTTTTTTTCGAAAATTTTTTTGAAAATTTTTTTTTTTAATTTTTTTTTTTTGTAATTTTTTTGAAATTTTTTTTTTTATTTTTTTTTTGAAATTTTTTTTTAAAAATTTTTTAAAATTTTTTTTTTCATTTTTTTTTAATTTTTTTTTTTCGAAAAATTTTTTTTTCGAAAATTTTTTTGAAATTTTTTTTAAAATTTTTTTTTGAAAATTTTTTTTTTTTGAAATTTTTTTTTCGAAATTTTTTTTCGAATTTTTTTTTTCAATTTTTTTTAAAATTTTTTTAAAATTTTTTTTTGAAAATTTTTTTTTTTGAAATTTTTTTTTTCGAAATTTTTTTTCGAATTTTTTTTTTTCGAAATTTTTTTTCGAATTTTTTTTTTCAATTTTTTTTTTTTTATTTTTTTTTTGAAATTTTTTTTTCGAAATTTTTTTTTTTGAAATTTTTTTTTTCGAAAATTTTTTTGAAATTTTTTTTGAAATTTTATTTTTTAAATTTTTTTTTTGTAATTTTTTTTGAAATTTTTTTTGAAATTTTATTTTTTAAATTTTTTTTTTGTAATTTTTTTTTGAATTTTTTTCTAAAATTTTTTTTTCGAAATTTTTTTTTCGAATTTTTTTTTTCAATTCTTTTTTAATTTTTTTTTTTTAATTTTTTTTTTTATTTTTTAAATTTTTTTTTTGAAAATTTAAAAAAAAATTTTTTGAAATTTTTTTGAAATTTTTTTTGAAATTTTTTTTGAAACTTTTTTTTTTGTAATTTTTTTTAATTTTTTTTTGAAATTTTTTTTTTTTAATTTTTTTTTTCGAAATTTTTTTTTATTTTTTTTTTATTTTTTTTTGTAATTTTTTTAAATTTTTTTTTGAAATTTTTTTTTTTAATTTTTTTTTTCGAATTTTTTTTTTATTTTTTTTTTATTTTTTTTTGCAATTTTTTTTTATTTTTTTTTTGAAAATTTTTTTAAATTTTTTTAAAATTTTTTTTTTAATTTTTTTTTTAATTTTTTTTAAATTTTTTTTTGTTATTTTTTTAAAATTTTTTTTTGAAATTTTTTTTTAAAATTTTTTTTTAAATTTAAAAAAAAAATTTTTTTTTTTATTTTTTTTAAATTTTTTTTTCGAAAATTTTTTTGAAATTTATTTTGAAATTTTTTTTTTTGAAATTTTTTTTTTCGAAAATTTTTTTGAAATTTTTTTTGAAATTTTTTTTTTTGATTTTTTTTTTAATTTTTTTTTAATTTTTTTTTTGAAATTTTTTTTTCGAAATTTTTTTTTTGAAATTTTTTTTTTCGAAATTTTTTTTGAAATTTTTTTTGAAATTCTTTTTTTATTATTTTTTTTTGTAATTTTTTTTAAATTTTTTTTTTTAAATTTTTTTTTCGAAATTTTTTTTTTTTTTATTTTTTTTTCGAAAATTTTTTTGAAATTTTTTTTGAAATTTTTTTTAAAATTTTTTTTTGAAATTTTTTTTAAATTTTTTTTTTGAAATTTTTTTTTCGAAATTTTTTTTTTTGAAATTTTTTTTTCGAAAATTTTTTTGAAATTTTTTTTGAAATTTTTTTTTTATTATTTTTTTTTTGTAATTTTTTTTTAATTTTTTTTTTTATTTTTTTTTTCGAAATTTTTTTTGAATTTTTTTTTGAATTTTTTTTAATTTTTTTTTTCGAAATTTTTTTTGAATTTTTTTTTTTTTATTTTTTTTTTCGAAATTTTTTTTAATTTTTTTTTGATTTTTTTTTCAATTTTTTTCTAAAATTTTTTTTTTTGAAATTTTTTTTTTCAAAAATTTTTTTTTTTGAAATTTTTTTTTTAAATTTTTTTTTTGAAATTTTTTTTTTCGAAAATTTGTTTGAAATTTTTTTTGAATTTTTTTTTTGAAATTTTTTTTTCGAAATTTTTTTTCGAATTTTTTTTTAAATTTTTTTTTTAATTTTTTTTTTTTTGTAATTTTTTTGAAATTTTTTTTTTTAATTTTTTTTTTTTAATTTTTTTTTAAAAATTTTTTTAAATTTTTTTTTTCATTATTTTTGAAATTTTTTTTTTTCGAAATATTTTTGAAATTTTTTTGAATTTTTTTTTTGAAATTTTTTTTGAAATTTTTTTTTTTTTAATTTTTTTTTTTCGAAAAATTTTTTTTTCGAAAATTTTTTTGAAATTTTTTTTAAAATTTTTTTTTGAAAATTTTTTTTTTTTGAAATTTTTTTTTCGAAATTTTTTTTCGAATTTTTTTTTTCAATTTTTTTTTTAATTTTTTTAAAATTTTTTTTTGAAAATTTTTTTTTTTGAAATTTTTTTTTCGAAATTTTTTTTCGAATTTTTTTTTTCAATTTTTTTTTTTTTATTTTTTTTTTGAAATTTTTTTTTTCGAAAATTTTTTTGAATTTTTTTTTGAAATTTTTTTTTTTTTAATTTTTTTTTTTTGTAATTTTTTTTTAATTTTTTTTTTATTTTTTTTTTCGAAATTTTTTTTGAATTTTTTTTTGAATTTTTTTAAATTTTTTTTTCGAAAATTTTTTTGAAATTTTTTTTTTATTATTTTTTTTTTGTAATTTTTTTTTAATTTTTTTTTTGAAATTTTTTTTTCGAAATTTTTTTTTTGAAATTTTTTTTTTCGAAAATTTTTTTGAAATTTATTTTGAAATTTTTTTTTTTGAAATTTTTTTTTTCGAAAATTTTTTTGAAATTTTTTTTGAAATTTTTTTTTTTAATTTTTTTTTTTAATTTTTTTTTTATTTTTTTTTTGAAATTTTTTTTTCGAAATTTTTTTTTTGAAATTTTTTTTTTCGAAATTTTTTTTGAAATTTTTTTTGAAATTTTTTTTTTATCATTTTTTTTTTGTAATTTTTTTTTAATTTTTTTTTTGAATTTTTTTTTTCGAAATTTTTTTTTTTTTAATTTTTTTTTTCGAAAATTTTTTTGAAATTTTTTTTTGAAATTTTTTTAAAATTTTTTTTTGAAATTTTTTTTTCGAAATTTTTTTTTTTGAAATTTTTTTTTTCGAAAATTTTTTTGAAATTTTTTTTGAAATTTTTTTTTTATTATTTTTTTTTTTGTAATTTTTTTTTAATTTTTTTTTTAATTTTTTTTTTCGAAATTTTTTTTGAATTTTTTTTTGAATGTTTTTAAAATTTTTTTTCGAAATTTTTTTTCGAATTTTTTTTTAAATTTTTTTAAAAATTTTTTATTAAATTTTTTTTGTTATTTTTTTAAAATTTTTTTTTTGAAAATTTTTTTTTCGATTTTTTTTTTCGAAAATTTTTTTGAAATTTTTTTTGAATTTTTTTTTTTATTTTTTTTTTCGAAATTTTTTTTAAATTTTTTTTTGATATTTTTTTCAATTTTTTTCTAAAATTTTTTTTTTTGAAATTTTTTTTTTCAAAAATTTTTTTTT
>OX101815.2:36151441-36178941 GCA_944452925.2 Chrysolina oricalcia | reverse complement strand
TTTGAAATTTTTTTTTTTTAATTTTTTTTTAAAATTTTTTTTAATTTTTTTTTTTCATTTTTTTTGAATTTTTTTTTTTTCGAAATTTTTTTGAAATTTTTTTGAATTTTTTTTTGAAATTTTTTTTGAAATTTTTTTTTTTGAAATTTTTTTTTTCGAAAAATTTTTTTTTCGAAAATTTTTTTGAAATTTTTTTTAAAATTTTTTTTTGAAAATTTTTTTTTTTGAAATTTTTTTGAAATTTTTTTGAAATTTTTTTTTGAATTTTTTTTGAAATTTTTTTTTTTTTTTATTTTTTTTTTGAAATTTTTTTTTCGAAATTTTTTTGAAATTTATTTTGAAATTTTTTTTTTTGAAATTTTTTTTTTCGAAAATTTTTTTGAAATTTTTTTTGAAATTTTTTTTTTAATTTTTTTTTTTTAATTTTTTTTTAATTTTTTTTTTGAAATTTTTCTTTCGAAATTTTTTTTTTGAAATTTTTTTTTTCGAAATTTTTTTTGAAATTTTTTTTGAAATTTTTTTTTTATTATTTTTTTTTTGTAATTTTTTTTTAATTTTTTTTCTGAAATTTTTTTTTCGAAATTTTTTTTTTCGAAAATTTTTTTGAAATTTTTTTTGAAATTTTTTTTTTTTTAATTTTTTTTTGAAATTTTTTTTAAATTTTTTTTTGAAATTTTTTTTTCGAAATTTTTTTTTTTGAAATTTTTTTTTTCGAAAATTTTTTTGAAATTTTTTTTGAAATTTTTTTTTTTATTATTTTTTTTTTGTAATTTTTTTGTAATTTTTTTTTAAATTTTTTTTTTCGAAATTTTTTTTCGAAATTTTTTTTGAATTTTTTTTTGAATTTTTTTAAAATTTTTTTTCGAAATTTTTTTTCGAATTTTTTTAAAAATTTTTTTAAAAATTTTTAATTAAATTTTTTTAAAAATTTTTTATTAAATTTTTTTTGTTATTTTTTTAAATTTTTTTTTTGAAAATTTTTTTTTCGATTTTTTTTTTTGAAAATTTTTAGAAATTTTTTTTGAATTTTTTTTTTTATTTTTTTTTTTCGAAATTTTTTTTAAATTTTTTTTTGAAATTTTTTTTTTCAAAAATTTTTTTTTTGAAATTTTTTTTTTAATTTTTTTTTTTGAAATTTTTTTTTCGAAATTTTTTTTCGAATTTTTTTTTAAATTTTTTTTTTGTAATTTTTTAAAAATTTTTTTAGAAATTTTTTTTTTCTTAAATTTTTTTTTTCGAAAATTTTTTTGAAATTTTTTTTTAATTTTTTTTTTGAAATTTTTTTTTCGAAATTTTTTTTCGAATTTTTTTTTAAATTTTTTTTTTGTAATTTTTTTAAAATTTTTTTTGAAAATTTTTTTTTTTGAAATTTTTTTTTTCGAAAATTTTTTTGAAATTTTTTTTGAATTTTTTTTTTGAAATTTTTTTTTCGAAATTTTTTTTCGAATTTTTTTTTAAATTTTTTTTTTGTAATTTTTTTAAAATTTTTTTTGAAAATTTTTTTTTGAAATTTTTTTATTCGAAAATTTTTTTGAAATTTTTTTTGAATTTTTTTTTGAAATTTTTTTTTTCGAAAATTTTTTCGAAATTTTTTTTGAATTTTTTTTTCAATTAAAATTATTTTTTTAAATTTTTTTTTTGAAATTTTTTTTTCGAAATTTTTTTTTTTTAATTTTTTTTTTTTCGAAAATTTTTTTGAAATTTTTTTTGAAATTTTTTTTTATTATTTTTTTTTTGTAATTTTTTTTGAATTTTTTTTTGATTTTTTTTTCAATTTTTCTAAAATTTTTTTTTTTGAAATTTTTTTTTTCAAAAATTTTTTTTTTTTCGAAATTTTTTTTTTTAATTTTTTTTTCGAAATTTTTTTTTTCGAAAATTTTTTTTTTTATTTTTTTTTTCGAAAATTTTTTTGAAATTTTTTTTTTTATTTTTTTTTTGTAATTTTTTTAAAATTTTTTTTTGAAATTTTTTTTTTCGAAAATTTTTTTGAAATTTTTTTTTTTAAATTTTTTTTTGTAATTTTTTTCAAATTTTTTTTTGAAATTTTTTTTTTTTAATTTTTTTTTTCGAAAATTTTTTTGAAAAATTTTTTTTTAAATTTTTTTTTTGTAATTTTTTTGAAATTTTTTTTTTAATTTTTTTTTTTTTATTTTTTTTGTATTTTTTTTTTAATTTTTTTTTGAAAATTTTTTTTTTGAAATTTTTTTTTTCAATTTTTTTTAATTTTTTTTTTTGATATTTTTTTTTTCGAAAATTTTTTTGAAATTTTTTTTGAAATTTTTTTTTTATTATTTTTTTTTGTAATTTTTTTTGAATTTTTTTTTGATTTTTTTTTCAATTTTTCTAAAATTTTTTTTTTGAAATTTTTTTTTTCAAAAATTTTTTTTTTTTTGAAATTTTTTTTTTAAATTTTTTTTTCGAAATTTTTTTTTTCGAAAATTTTTTTTTTTATTTTTTTTTCGAAATTTTTTTTTTATTTTTTTTTTGTAATTTTTTTGAAATTTTTTTTTGAAATTTTTTTTTTCGAAAATTTTTATGAAATTTTTTTTTTTATTTTTTTTTTGTAATTTTTTTCAAATTTTTTTTTGAAATTTTTTTTTTTAATTTTTTTTTTCGAAAATTTTTTTGAAAATTTTTTTTTTTAATTTTTTTTTTTTGTAATTTTTTTGAAATTTTTTTTTTTATTTTTTTTTTGAAATTTTTTTTTAAAAATTTTTTAAAATTTTTTTTTTCATTTTTTTTTAATTTTTTTTTTTTCGAAAAATTTTTTTTTCGAAAATTTTTTTGAAATTTTTTTTAAAATTTTTTTTTGAAAATTTTTTTTTTTTGAAATTTTTTTTTCGAAATTTTTTTTCGAATTTTTTTTTTCAATTTTTTTTAAAATTTTTTTAAAATTTTTTTTTGAAAATTTTTTTTTTTGAAATTTTTTTTTTCGAAATTTTTTTTCGAATTTTTTTTTTCAATTTTTTTTTTTTTTTTTTTTTTTTGAAATTTTTTTTTCGAAATTTTTTTTTTTGAAATTTTTTTTTTCGAAAATTTTTTTGAAATTTTTTTTGAAATTTTATTTTTTAAATTTTTTTTTTGTAATTTTTTTTGAAATTTTTTTTGAAATTTTATTTTTTAAATTTTTTTTTTGTAATTTTTTTTTGAATTTTTTTCTAAAATTTTTTTTTCGAAAATTTTTTTGAAATTTTTTTTTTATTATTTTTTTTTTGTATTTTTTTTTTAATTTTTTTTTTGAAATTTTTTTTTCGAAATTTTTTTTTTTGAAATTTTTTTTTCGAAAATTTTTTTGAAATTTATTTTGAAATTTTTTTTTTTGAAATTTTTTTTTTCGAAAATTTTTTTGAAATTTTTTTTGAAATTTTTTTTTTTGATTTTTTTTTTAATTTTTTTTTAATTTTTTTTTTGAAATTTTTTTTTCGAAATTTTTTTTTTTAAATTTTTTTTTTCGAATTTTTTTTTGAAATTTTTTTTGAAATTTTTTTTGAAATTCTTTTTTTATTATTTTTTTTTGTAATTTTTTTTAAATTTTTTTTTTTAAATTTTTTTTTCGAAATTTTTTTTTTTTTTATTTTTTTTTCGAAAATTTTTTTGAAATTTTTTTTGAAATTTTTTTTTTAATTTTTTTTTGAAATTTTTTTTAAATTTTTTTTTTGAAATTTTTTTTTCGAAATTTTTTTTTTTGAAATTTTTTTTTCGAAAATTTTTTTAAAATTTTTTTTGAAATTTTTTTTTTTATTATTTTTTTTTTGTAATTTTTTTTTAATTTTTTTTTTTATTTTTTTTTTCGAAATTTTTTTTGAATTTTTTTTTGAATTTTTTTAAATTTTTTTTTTCGAAATTTTTTTTGAATTTTTTTTTTTTTATTTTTTTTTTCGAAATTATTTTTGATTTTTTTTTGATTTTTTTTTCAATTTTTTTCTAAAATTTTTTTTTTTGAAATTTTTTTTTTCAAAAATTTTTTTTTTTGAAATTTTTTTTTTTAATTTTTTTTTTGAAATTTTTTTTTTCGAAAATTTGTTTGAAATTTTTTTTGAATTTTTTTTTTGAAATTTTTTTTTCGAAATTTTTTTTCGAATTTTTTTTTAAATTTTTTTTTTAATTTTTTTTTTTTTGTAATTTTTTTGAAATTTTTTTTTTTAATTTTTTTTTTGAAATTTTTTTTTAAAAATTTTTTTAAATTTTTTTTTTCATTATTTTTGAAATTTTTTTTTTTCGAAATATTTTTGAAATTTTTTTGAATTTTTTTTTTGAAATTTTTTTTGAAATTTTTTTTTTTGAAATTTTTTTTTTTCGAAAAATTTTTTTTTCGAAAATTTTTTTGAAATTTTTTTTAAAATTTTTTTTTGAAAATTTTTTTTTTTTGAAATTTTTTTTTCGAAATTTTTTTTCGAATTTTTTTTTTCAATTTTTTTTTTAATTTTTTTAAAATTTTTTTTTGAAAATTTTTTTTTTTGAAATTTTTTTTTCGAAATTTTTTTTCGAATTTTTTTTTTCAATTTTTTTTTTTTTATTTTTTTTTTGAAATTTTTTTTTTCGAAAATTTTTTTGAATTTTTTTTTGAAATTTTTTTTTTTTTAATTTTTTTTTTTTGTAATTTTTTTTTAATTTTTTTTTTATTTTTTTTTTCGAAATTTTTTTTGAATTTTTTTTTGAATTTTTTTAAATTTTTTTTTCGAAAATTTTTTTGAAATTTTTTTTTTATTATTTTTTTTTTGTAATTTTTTTTTAATTTTTTTTTTGAAATTTTTTTTTCGAAATTTTTTTTTTGAAATTTTTTTTTTCGAAAATTTTTTTGAAATTTATTTTGAAATTTTTTTTTTTGAAATTTTTTTTTTCGAAAATTTTTTTGAAATTTTTTTTGAAATTTTTTTTTTTAATTTTTTTTTTTATTTTTTTTTTATTTTTTTTTTGAAATTTTTTTTTCGAAATTTTTTTTTTGAAATTTTTTTTTTCGAAATTTTTTTTGAAATTTTTTTTGAAATTTTTTTTTTATTATTTTTTTTTTGTAATTTTTTTTTAATTTTTTTTTTTAATTTTTTTTTTCGAAATTTTTTTTTTTTTAATTTTTTTTTTCGAAAATTTTTTTGAAATTTTTTTTGAAATTTTTTTTTTTAAATTTTTTTTTGAAATTTTTTTTAAATTTTTTTTTGAAATTTTTTTTTCGAAATTTTTTTTTTTGAAATTTTTTTTTTCGAAAATTTTTTTGAAATTTTTTTTGAAATTTTTTTTTTATTATTTTTTTTTTTGTAATTTTTTTTAAATTTTTTTTTTAATTTTTTTTTTCGAAATTTTTTTTGAATTTTTTTTTGAATGTTTTTAAAATTTTTTTTCGAAATTTTTTTTCGAATTTTTATTAAAATTTTTTTAAAAATTTTTTATTAAATTTTTTTTGTTATTTTTTTAAAATTTTTTTTTTGAAAATTTTTTTTTCGATTTTTTTTTTCGAAAATTTTTTTGAAATTTTTTTTGAATTTTTTTTTTTTATTTTTTTTTTCGAAATTTTTTTTAAATTTTTTTTTGATATTTTTTTCAATTTTTTTCTAAAATTTTTTTTTTTGAAATTTTTTTTTTCAAAAATTTTTTTTTTTGAAATTTTTTTTTTATTTTTTTTTTTGAAATTTTTTTTTTCGAAAATTTTTTTGAAATTTTTTTTGAATTTTTTTTTTGAAATTTTTTTTTCGAAATTTTTTTTCGAATTTTTTTTTAAATTTTTTTTTTGTAATTTTTTTAAAATTTTTCTTGAAAATTTTTTTTTTTGAAATTTTTTTTTTCGAAAATTTTTTTGAAATTTTTTTTGAATTTTTTTTTTGAAATTTTTTTTTCGAAATTTTTTTTCGAATTTTTTTTTAAATTTTTTTTTTTCGAAAAATTTTTTTTTCGAAAATTTTTTTGAAATTTTTTTTAAAATTTTTTTTTGAAAATTTTTTTTTTTGAAATTTTTTTGAAATTTTTTTGAAATTTTTTTTGAATTTTTTTGAAATTTTTTTTTTTTTTTTTTTATTTTTTTTTGAAATTTTTTTTTCGAAATTTTTTTGAAATTTATTTTGAAATTTTTTTTTTTGAAATTTTTTTTTTCGAAAATTTTTTTGAAATTTTTTTTGAAATTTTTTTTTTAATTTTTTTTTTTAATTTTTTTTTAATTTTTTTTTTGAAATTTTTTTTTCGAAATTTTTTTTTTGAAATTTTTTTTTTCGAAATTTTTTTTGAAATTTTTTTTGAAATTTTTTTTTTATTATTTTTTTTTTGTAATTTTTTTTTAATTTTTTTTTAGAAATTTTTTTTTCGAATTTTTTTTTTTTTAATTTTTTTTTTCGAAAATTTTTTTGAAATTTTTTTTGAAATTTTTTTTTTTTAAATTTTTTTTTGAAATTTTTTTTAAATTTTTTTTTGAAATTTTTTTTAAATTTTTTTTTGAAATTTTTTTTAAATTTTTTTTTGAAATTTTTTTTTCGAAATTTTTTTTTTTGAAATTTTTTTTTTCGAAAATTTTTTTGAAATTTTTTTTGAAATTTTTTTTTTTATTATTTTTTTTTTTGTAATTTTTTTTAAATTTTTTTTTAATTTTTTTTTTGAAATTTTTTTTGAATTTTTTTTTGGATTTTTTTAAAAATTTTTTTCGAAATTTTTTTTCGAATTTTTTTTAAATTTTTTAAAAAATTTTTTATTAAATTTTTTTTGTTATTTTTTTAAAATTTTTTTTTGAAATTTTTTTTTTCGATTTTTTTTTTCGAAAATTTTTTTGAAATTTTTTTTGAAATTTTTTTTTTTTTTATTTTTTTTTTTGTAATTTTTTTTTATTTTTTTTTATTTTTTTTTTCGCAATTTTTTTTGAATTTTTTTTTGAATTTTTTTCTAAAATTTTTTTTTCGAAAATTTTTTTGAAATTTTTTTTTTGTAATTTTTTTTTAATTTTTTTTTTGAAATTTTTTTTTCGAAATTTTTTTTTTGAAATTTTTTTTTTCGAAAATTTTTTTGAAATTTATTTTGAAATTTTTTTTTTTGAAATTTTTTTTTTCGAAAATTTTTTTGAAATTTTTTTTGAAATTTTTTTTTTTAATTTTTTTTTTTAATTTTTTTTTAATTTTTTTTTTGAAATTTTTTTTTCGAAATTTTTTTTTTGAAATTTTTTTTTTAATTTTTTTTTTAATTTTTTTTAAATTTTTTTTTGTTATTTTTTTAAAATTTTTTTTTGAAATTTTTTTTTAAAATTTTTTTTTAAATTTAAAAAAAAAATTTTTTTTTTTATTTTTTTTTAATTTTTTTTTCGAAAATTTTTTTGAAATTTATTTTGAAATTTTTTTTTTTTAAATTTTTTTTTTCGAAAATTTTTTTGAAATTTTTTTTGAAATTTTTTTTTTTGATTTTTTTTTTAATTTTTTTTTAATTTTTTTTTTGAAATTTTTTTTTCGAAATTTTTTTTTTGAAATTTTTTTTTTCGAAATTTTTTTTGAAATTTTTTTTGAAATTCTTTTTTTATTATTTTTTTTTGTAATTTTTTTTAAATTTTTTTTTTTAAATTTTTTTTTCGAAATTTTTTTTTTTTTTATTTTTTTTTCGAAAATTTTTTTGAAATTTTTTTTGAAATTTTTTTTTAAATTTTTTTTTGAAATTTTTTTTAAATTTTTTTTTTGAAATTTTTTTTTCGAAATTTTTTTTTTTGAAATTTTTTTTTCGAAAATTTTTTTGAAATTTTTTTTGAAATTTTTTTTTTTATTATTTTTTTTTGTAATTTTTTTTTAATTTTTTTTTTATTTTTTTTTTCGAAATTTTTTTTGAATTTTTTTTTGAATTTTTTTAAATTTTTTTTTTCGAAATTTTTTTTGAATTTTTTTTTTTTTATTTTTTTTTTCGAAATTTTTTTTAATTTTTTTTTGATTTTTTTTTCAATTTTTTTCTAAAATTTTTTTTTTTGAAATTTTTTTTTTCAAAAATTTTTTTTTTTGAAATTTTTTTTTTAAATTTTTTTTTTGAAATTTTTTTTTTCGAAAATTTGTTTGAAATTTTTTTTGAATTTTTTTTTTGAAATTTTTTTTTCGAAATTTTTTTTCGAATTTTTTTTTAAATTTTTTTTTTAATTTTTTTTTTTTGTAATTTTTTTGAAATTTTTTTTTTTAATTTTTTTTTTGAAATTTTTTTTTAAAAATTTTTTTAAATTTTTTTTTTCATTATTTTTGAAATTTTTTTTTTTCGAAATATTTTTGAAATTTTTTTGAATTTTTTTTTTGAAATTTTTTTTGAAATTTTTTTTTTTGAAATTTTTTTTTTTCGAAAAATTTTTTTTTCGAAAATTTTTTTGAAATTTTTTTGAAAATTTTTTTTTTTTGAAATTTTTTTTTCGAAATTTTTTTTCGAATTTTTTTTTTCATTTTTTTTTTTAATTTTTTTAAAATTTTTTTTTGAAAATTTTTTTTTTTGAAATTTTTTTTTCGAAATTTTTTTTCGAATTTTTTTTTTCAATTTTTTTTTTTTTAATTTTTTTTTTGAAATTTTTTTTTTCGAAAATTTTTTTGAATTTTTTTTTGAAATTTTTTTTTTTTTAATTTTTTTTTTTTGTAATTTTTTTTTAATTCTTTTTTAATTTTTTTTTTCGAAATTTTTTTTGAATTTTTTTTTGAATTTTTTTAAATTTTTTTTTCGAAAATTTTTTTGAAATTTTTTTTTTATTATTTTTTTTTTGTAATTTTTTTTTAATTTTTTTTTTGAAATTTTTTTTTCGAAATTTTTTTTTTGAAATTTTTTTTTTCGAAAATTTTTTTGAAATTTATTTTGAAATTTTTTTTTTTGAAATTTTTTTTTTCGAAAATTTTTTTGAAATTTTTTTTGAAATTTTTTTTTTTAATTTTTTTTTTTTATTTTTTTTTTATTTTTTTTTTGAAATTTTTTTTTCGAAATTTTTTTTTTGAAATTTTTTTTTTCGAAATTTTTTTTGAAATTTTTTTTGAAATTTTTTTTTTATTATTTTTTTTTGTAATTTTTTTTTAATTTTTTTTTTGAATTTTTTTTTTCGAAATTTTTTTTTTTTTAATTTTTTTTTTCGAAAATTTTTTTGAAATTTTTTTTGAAATTTTTTTTTTTAAATTTTTTTTTGAAATTTTTTTTAAATTTTTTTTTGAAATTTTTTTTTCGAAATTTTTTTTTTTGAAATTTTTTTTTTCGAAAATTTTTTTGAAATTTTTTTTGAAATTTTTTTTTTATTATTTTTTTTTTTGTAATTTTTTTTTAATTTTTTTTTTAATTTTTTTTTTCGAAATTTTTTTTGAATTTTTTTTTGAATGTTTTTAAAATTTTTTTTCGAAATTTTTTTTCGAATTTTTTTTTAAATTTTTTTAAAAATTTTTTATTAAATTTTTTTTGTTATTTTTTTAAAATTTTTTTTTTGAAAATTTTTTTTTCGATTTTTTTTTTCGAAAATTTTTTTGAAATTTTTTTTGAATTTTTTTTTTTATTTTTTTTTTTCGAAATTTTTTTTAAATTTTTTTTTGATATTTTTTTCAATTTTTTTCTAAAATTTTTTTTTTTGAAATTTTTTTTTTCAAAAATTTTTTTTTTTGAAATTTTTTTTTTTATTTTTTTTTTTGAAATTTTTTTTTTCGAAAATTTTTTTGAAATTTTTTTTGAATTTTTTTTTTGAAATTTTTTTTTCGAAATTTTTTTTCGAATTTTTTTTTAAATTTTTTTTTTGTAATTTTTTTAAAATTTTTTTTGAAAATTTTTTTTTTTGAAATTTTTTTTTTCGAAAATTTTTTTGAAATTTTTTTTGAATTTTTTTTTTGAAATTTTTTTTTCGAAATTTTTTTTCGAATTTTTTTTTAAATTTTTTTTTTGTAATTTTTTTTTTGTAATTTTTTTTAAATTTTTTTTTTCGAAAATTTTTTTGAAATTTTTTTTTTTTTATTTTTTTTTGTAATTTTTTTCAATTTTTTTTTTGAAATTTTTTTTTTTTAATTTTTTTTTTCGAAAATTTTTTTGAATTTTTTTTTGAAAATTTTTATTTTTTAATTTTTTTTTTGTAATTTTTTTGAAATTTTTTTTTTTTTTTTTTGAAATTTTTTTTAAAAAATTTTTTTAAATTTTTTTTTTCATTTTTTTTGAAATTTTTTTTTTTCGAAATTTTTTTGAAATTTTTTTTGAATTTATTTTTTGTAATTTTTTTAAAATTTTTTTTGAAAATTTTTTTTTTTGAATTTTTTTTTTCGAAAATTTTTTTGAAATTTTTTTTGAATTTTTTTTTTTGAAATTTTTTTTTTTAATTTTTTTTTTGAAATTTTTTTTTTCGAAAATTTTTTTGAAATTTTTTTTGAAATTTTTTTTTTTAAATTTTTTTTTAAAATTTTTTTTAAATTTTTTTTTTCATTTTTTTTGAATTTTTTTTTTTTCGAAATTTTTTTGAAATTTTTTTGAATTTTTTTTTTGAAATTTTTTTTGAAATTTTTTTTTTTGAAATTTTTTTTTTCGAAAAATTTTTTTTTCGAAAATTTTTTTGAAATTTTTTTTAATTTTTTTTTGAAAATTTTTTTTTTTGAAATTTTTTTGAAATTTTTTTGAAATTTTTTTTGAATTTTTTTTGAAATTTTTTTTTTTTTTAATTTTTTTTTTGAAATTTTTTTTTCGAAATTTTTTTGAAATTTATTTTGAAATTTTTTTTTTTGAAATTTTTTTTGAAATTTTTTTTGAAATTTTTTTTTTATTATTTTTTTTTTGTAATTTTTTTTTAATTTTTTTTCTGAAATTTTTTTTTCGAAATTTTTTTTTTCGAAAATTTTTTTGAAATTTTTTTTGAAATTTTTTTTTTTTAAATTTTTTTTTGAAATTTTTTTTAAATTTTTTTTTGAAATTTTTTTTTCGAAATTTTTTTTTTTGAAATTTTTTTTTTCGAAAATTTTTTTGAAATTTTTTAAGAAATTTTTTTTTTTATTATTTTTTTTTTGTAATTTTTTTTTAATTTTTTTTTAAATTTTTTTTTTCGAAATTTTTTTTGAATTTTTTTTTGAATTTTTTTTTGAATTTTTTTAAAATTTTTTTTCGAAATTTTTTTTCGAATTTTTTTAAAAATTTTTTTAAAAATTTTTAATTAAATTTTTTTAAAAATTTTTTATTAAATTTTTTTTGTTATTTTTTTAAAATTTTTTTTTGAAAATTTTTTTTTCGATTTTTTTTTTTGAAAATTTTTAGAAATTTTTTTTGAATTTTTTTTTTTTATTTTTTTTTTTCGAAATTTTTTTTAAATTTTTTTTTGAAATTTTTTTTTTCAAAAATTTTTTTTTTGAAATTTTTTTTTTAATTTTTTTTTTGAAATTTTTTTTTTCGAAAATTTTTTTGAAATTTTTTTTGAATTTTTTTTTTGAAATTTTTTTTTCGAAATTTTTTCTCGAATTTTTTTTTAAATTTTTTTTTTGTAATTTTTTAAAAATTTTTTTAGAAATTTTTTTTTTCTTAAATTTTTTTTTTCGAAAATTTTTTTGAAATTTTTTTTTAATTTTTTTTTTGAAATTTTTTTTTCGAAATTTTTTTTCGAATTTTTTTTTAAATTTTTTTTTTGTAATTTTTTTAAAATTTTTTTTGGAAATTTTTTTTTTTGAAATTTTTTTTTTCGAAAATTTTTTTGAAATTTTTTTTGAATTTTTTTTTTGAAATTTTTTTTTCGAAATTTTTTTTCGAATTTTTTTTTAAATTTTTTTTTTGTAATTTTTTTAAAATTTTTTTTGAAAATTTTTTTTTTGAAATTTTTTTTTTCGAAAATTTTTTTGAAATTTTTTTTGAAATTTTTTTTTATTATTTTTTTTTTGTAATTTTTTTTGAATTTTTTTTTGATTTTTTTTTCAATTTTTCTAAAATTTTTTTTTTTGAAATTTTTTTTTTCAAAAATTTTTTTTTTTTCGAAATTTTTTTTTTAAATTTTTTTTTCGAAATTTTTTTTTTTCGAAAAATTTTTTTTTGATTTTTTTTTTCGAAAATTTTTTTGAAATTTTTTTTTTTATTTTTTTTTTGTAATTTTTTTAAAATTTTTTTTTGAAATTTTTTTTTTCGAAAATTTTTTTGAAATTTTTTTTTTTAAATTTTTTTTTTGTAATTTTTTTCAAATTTTTTTTTGAAATTTTTTTTTTTTAATTTTTTTTTTCGAAAATTTTTTTGAAAAATTTTTTTATAAATTTTTTTTTTGTAATTTTTTTGAAATTTTTTTTTTAATTTTTTTTTTTGAAATTTTTTTTTTCGAAATATTTTTGAAATTTTTTTTGAATTTTTTTTTGAATTTTTTTTTTCAATTTTTTCTGAGATTTTTTTTTTTTATTTTTTTTGTATTTTTTTTTAAATTTTTTTTTGAAAATTTTTTTTTTGAAATTTTTTTTTTCAATTTTTTTAAATTTTTTTTTTTGATATTTTTTTTTTCGAAAATTTTTTTGAAATTTTTTTTGAAATTTTTTTTTTATTATTTTTTTTTGTAATTTTTTTTGAATTTTTTTTTGATTTTTTTTTCAATTTTTCTAAAATTTTTTTTTTGAAATTTTTTTTTTCAAAAATTTTTTTTTTTTGAAATTTTTTTTTTAAATTTTTTTTTCGAAATTTTTTTTTTTCGAAAATTTTTTATTTTTATTTTTTTTTTCGAAATTTTTTTTTTATTTTTTTTTTGTAATTTTTTTGAAATTTTTTTTTGAAATTTTTTTTTTCGAAAATTTTTATGAAATTTTTTTTTTTATTTTTTTTTGTAATTTTTTTCAAATTTTTTTTTGAAATTTTTTTTTTTAATTTTTTTTTTCGAAAATTTTTTTGAAAATTTTTTTTTTTAATTTTTTTTTTTTGTAATTTTTTTGAAATTTTTTTTTTTATTTTTTTTTTGAAATTTTTTTTTAAAAATTTTTTTAAATTTTTTTTTTCATTTTTTTTTAATTTTTTTTTTTTCGAAAAATTTTTTTTTCGAAAATTTTTTTGAAATTTTTTTTAAAATTTTTTTTTGAAAATTTTTTTTTTTTGAAATTTTTTTTTCGAAATTTTTTTTCGAATTTTTTTTTTCAATTTTTTTTAAAATTTTTTTAAAATTTTTTTTTGAAAATTTTTTTTTTTGAAATTTTTTTTTTCGAAATTTTTTTTCGAATTTTTTTTTTCAATTTTTTTTTTTTTATTTTTTTTTTGAAATTTTTTTTTCGAAATTTTTTTTTTTGAAATTTTTTTTTTCGAAAATTTTTTTGAAATTTTTTTTGAAATTTTATTTTTTAAATTTTTTTTTTGTAATTTTTTTTGAAATTTTTTTTGAAATTTTATTTTTTAAATTTTTTTTTTGTAATTTTTTTTTGAATTTTTTTCTAAAATTTTTTTTTCGAAAATTTTTTTGAAATTTTTTTTTTATTATTTTTTTTTTGTATTTTTTTTTTAATTTTTTTTTTGAAATTTTTTTTTCGAAATTTTTTTTTTTGAAATTTTTTTTTCGAAAATTTTTTTGAAATTTATTTTGAAATTTTTTTTTTTGAAATTTTTTTTTTCGAAAATTTTTTTGAAATTTTTTTTGAAATTTTTTTTTTTGATTTTTTTTTTAATTTTTTTTAATTTTTTTTTTGAAATTTTTTTTTCGAAATTTTTTTTTTGAAATTTTTTTTTTCGAAATTTTTTTTGAAATTTTTTTTGAAATTTTTTTTGAAATTCTTTTTTTATTATTTTTTTTTGTAATTTTTTTTAAATTTTTTTTTTTAAATTTTTTTTTCGAAATTTTTTTTTTTTTTATTTTTTTTTCGAAAATTTTTTTGAAATTTTTTTTGAAATTTTTTTTTTAATTTTTTTTTGAAATTTTTTTTAAATTTTTTTTTTGAAATTTTTTTTTCGAAATTTTTTTTTTGAAATTTTTTTTTCGAAAATTTTTTTGAAATTTTTTTTGAAATTTTTTTTTTATTATTTTTTTTTTGTAATTTTTTTTTAATTTTTTTTTTTATTTTTTTTTTCGAAATTTTTTTTGAATTTTTTTTTGAATTTTTTTAAATTTTTTTTTTCGAAATTTTTTTTGAATTTTTTTTTTTTATTTTTTTTTTCGAAATTTTTTTTGATTTTTTTTTGATTTTTTTTTCAATTTTTTTCTAAAATTTTTTTTTTTGAAATTTTTTTTTTCAAAAATTTTTTTTTTTGAAATTTTTTTTTTTAATTTTTTTTTTGAAATTTTTTTTTTCGAAAATTTGTTTGAAATTTTTTTTGAATTTTTTTTTTGAAATTTTTTTTTCGAAATTTTTTTTCGAATTTTTTTTTAAATTTTTTTTTTAATTTTTTTTTTTTTGTAATTTTTTTGAAATTTTTTTTTTAATTTTTTTTTTGAAATTTTTTTTTAAAAATTTTTTTAAATTTTTTTTTTCATTATTTTTGAAATTTTTTTTTTCGAAATATTTTTGAAATTTTTTTGAATTTTTTTTTTGAAATTTTTTTTGAAATTTTTTTTTTTGAAATTTTTTTTTTTCGAAAAATTTTTTTTTCGAAAATTTTTTTGAAATTTTTTTTAAAATTTTTTTTTGAAAATTTTTTTTTTTTGAAATTTTTTTTTCGAAATTTTTTTTCGAATTTTTTTTTTCAATTTTTTTTTTAATTTTTTTAAAATTTTTTTTTGAAAATTTTTTTTTTTGAAATTTTTTTTTCGAAATTTTTTTTCGAATTTTTTTTTTCAATTTTTTTTTTTTTATTTTTTTTTTGAAATTTTTTTTTTCGAAAATTTTTTTGAATTTTTTTTTGAAATTTTTTTTTTTTTAATTTTTTTTTTTTGTAATTTTTTTTTAATTTTTTTTTTATTTTTTTTTTCGAAATTTTTTTTGAATTTTTTTTTGAATTTTTTTAAATTTTTTTTTCGAAAATTTTTTTGAAATTTTTTTTTTATTATTTTTTTTTTGTAATTTTTTTTAAATTTTTTTTTTGAATTTTTTTTTTCGAAATTTTTTTTTTTTTAATTTTTTTTTTCGAAAATTTTTTTGAAATTTTTTTTGAAATTTTTTTTTTAAAATTTTTTTTTGAAATTTTTTTTAAATTTTTTTTTGAAATTTTTTTTTCGAAATTTTTTTTTTTGAAATTTTTTTTTTCGAAAATTTTTTTGAAATTTTTTTTGAAATTTTTTTTTTATTATTTTTTTTTTTGTAATTTTTTTTTAATTTTTTTTTTAATTTTTTTTTTCGAAATTTTTTTTGAATTTTTTTTTGAATGTTTTTAAAATTTTTTTTCGAAATTTTTTTTCGAATTTTTTTTTAAATTTTTTTAAAAATTTTTTATTAAATTTTTTTTATTTTTTTAAAATTTTTTTTTTGAAAATTTTTTTTTCGATTTTTTTTTTCGAAAATTTTTTTGAAATTTTTTTTGAATTTTTTTTTTTTATTTTTTTTTTTCGAAATTTTTTTTAAATTTTTTTTTGATATTTTTTTCAATTTTTTTCTAAAATTTTTTTTTTTGAAATTTTTTTTTTCAAAAATTTTTTTTTTTGAAATTTTTTTTTTTATTTTTTTTTTTGAAATTTTTTTTTTCGAAAATTTTTTTGAAATTTTTTTTGAATTTTTTTTTTGAAATTTTTTTTTCGAAATTTTTTTTCGAATTTTTTTTTAAATTTTTTTTTTGTAATTTTTTTAAAATTTTTTTTGAAAATTTTTTTTTTTGAAATTTTTTTTTTCGAAAATTTTTTTGAAATTTTTTTTGAATTTTTTTTTTGAAATTTTTTTTTCGAAATTTTTTTTGAAATTTTTTTTAAAATTTTTTTTTGAAAATTTTTTTTTTTGAAATTTTTTTGAAATTTTTTTGAAATTTTTTTTGAATTTTTTTGAAATTTTTTTTTTTTTTTTTTTATTTTTTTTTGAAATTTTTTTTTCGAAATTTTTTTGAAATTTATTTTGAAATTTTTTTTTTTGAAATTTTTTTTTTCGAAAATTTTTTTGAAATTTTTTTTGAAATTTTTTTTTTAATTTTTTTTTTTAAATTTTTTTTAAATTTTTTTTTTGAAATTTTTTTTTCGAAATTTTTTTTTTGAAATTTTTTTTTTCGAAAATTTTTTTGAAATTTATTTTGAAATTTTTTTTTTTGAAATTTTTTTTTTCGAAAATTTTTTTGAAATTTTTTTTTTGTAATTTTTTTTAAATTTTTTTTTTGAAATTTTTTTTTCGAAATTTTTTTTTTGAAATTTTTTTTTTCGAAAATTTTTTTGAAATTTTTTTTGAAATTTTTTTTTTTTTAATTTTTTTTTGAAATTTTTTTTAAATTTTTTTTTTGAAATTTTTTTTTCGAAATTTTTTTTTTTGAAATTTTTTTTTTCGAAAATTTTTTTGAAATTTTTTTTGAAATTTTTTTTTTTATTATTTTTTTTTGTAATTTTTTTTTAATTTTTTTTTTTATTTTTTTTTTCGAAATTTTTTTTGAATTTTTTTTTGAATTTTTTTAAATTTTTTTTTCGAAATTTTTTTTCGAATTTTTTTTTAAATTTTTTTAAAAATTTTTTATTAAATTTTTTTTGTTATTTTTTTTAAATTTTTTTTTTGAAAATTTTTTTTTCGATTTTTTTTTCGAAAATTTTTTGAAATTTTTTTTGAATTTTTTTTTTTTTATTTTTTTTTTTCGAAATTTTTTTTAATTTTTTTTTGATTTTTTTTTCAATTTTTTTCTAAAATTTTTTTTTTGAATTTTTTTTTTTCAAAAATTTTTTTTTTTGAAATTTTTTTTTTTTATTTTTTTTTTTGAAATTTTTTTTTCAAAAATTTGTTTGAAATTTTTTTTGAATTTTTTTTTTGAAATTTTTTTTTCGAAATTTTTTTTCGAATTTTTTTTTAAATTTTTTTTTTTAATTTTTTTTTTTTGTAATTTTTTTGAAATTTTTTTTTTAATTTTTTTTTTGAAATTTTTTTTTAAAAATTTTTTTAAATTTTTTTTTTCATTTTTTTTGAAATTTTTTTTTTCGAAATATTTTTGAAATTTTTTTGAATTTTTTTTTTGAAATTTTTTTTGAAATTTTTTTTTTTGAAATTTTTTTTTTCGAAAAATTTTTTTTTCGAAAATTTTTTTGAAATTTTTTTTAAAATTTTTTTTTGAAAATTTTTTTTTTTGAAATTTTTTTTTCGAAATTTTTTTTCGAATTTTTTTTTCAATTTTTTTTTTAATTTTTTTAAAATTTTTTTTTGAAAATTTTTTTTTTTGAAATTTTTTTTTTCGAAATTTTTTTTCGAATTTTTTTTTTCAATTTTTTTTTTTTTATTTTTTTTTTGAAATTTTTTTTTCGAAATTTTTTTTTTTGAAATTTTTTTTTTCGAAAATTTTTTTGAATTTTTTTTTGAAATTTTTTTTTTTTAATTTTTTTTTGTAATTTTTTTTTAATTTTTTTTTTATTTTTTTTTTCGAAATTTTTTTTGAATTTTTTTTGAATTTTTTTTTTTTTATTTTTTTTTTCGAAATTTTTTTTAAATTTTTTTTTGATTTTTTTTTCAATTTTTTTCTAAAATTTTTTTTTTTGAAATTTTTTTTTTTTAAAATTTTTTTTTTTGAAATTTTTTTTTTTAATTTTTTTTTTTGAAATTTTTTTTTTCGAAAATTTTTTTGAAATTTTTTTTGAATTTTTTTTTTGAAATTTTTTTTTCGAAATTTTTTTTCGAATTTTTTTTTAAATTTTTTTTTTGTAATTTTTTTAAAATTTTTTTTGAAATTTTTTTTTTTGAAATTTTTTTTTTCGAAAATTTTTTTGAAATTTTTTTTAAAATTTTTTTTTGAAAATTTTTTTTTTTGAAATTTTTTTGAAATTTTTTTGAAATTTTTTTTGAATTTTTTTCGAAATTTTTTTTGAATTTTTTTTTGAATGTTTTTAAAATTTTTTTTCGAAATTTTTTTTCGAATTTTTTTTTAAATTTTTTTAAAAATTTTTTATTAAATTTTTTTTGTTATTTTTTTAAAATTTTTTTTTTGAAAATTTTTTTTTCGATTTTTTTTTTCGAAAATTTTTTTGAAATTTTTTTTGAATTTTTTTTTTTTATTTTTTTTTTTCGAAATTTTTTTTAAATTTTTTTTTGATATTTTTTTCAATTTTTTTCTAAAATTTTTTTTTTTGAAATTTTTTTTTTCAAAAATTTTTTTTTTTGAAATTTTTTTTTTTATTTTTTTTTTTGAAATTTTTTTTTTCGAAAATTTTTTTGAAATTTTTTTTGAATTTTTTTTTTGAAATTTTTTTTTCGAAATTTTTTTTCGAATTTTTTTTTAAATTTTTTTTTTGTAATTTTTTTAAAATTTTTTTTGAAAATTTTTTTTTTTGAAATTTTTTTTTTCGAAAATTTTTTTGAAATTTTTTTTGAATTTTTTTTTTGAAATTTTTTTTTCGAAATTTTTTTTCGAATTTTTTTTTAAATTTTTTTTTTGTAATTTTTTTAAAATTTTTTTTGAAATTTTTTTTTTTCGAAAAATTTTTTTTTCGAAAATTTTTTTGAAATTTTTTTTAAAATTTTTTTTTGAAAATTTTTTTTTTGAAATTTTTTTGAAATTTTTTTGAAATTTTTTTTGAATTTTTTTGAAATTTTTTTTTTTTTTTTTTTATTTTTTTTTGAAATTTTTTTTTCGAAATTTTTTTGAAATTTATTTTGAAATTTTTTTTTTTGAAATTTTTTTTTTCGAAAATTTTTTTGAAATTTTTTTTGAAATTTTTTTTTTAATTTTTTTTTTTAAATTTTTTTTTAATTTTTTTTTTGAAATTTTTTTTTCGAAATTTTTTTTTTGAAATTTTTTTTTTCGAAATTTTTTTTGAAATTTTTTTTGAAATTTTTTTTTTATTATTTTTTTTTTGTAATTTTTTTTTAATTTTTTTTTTGAAATTTTTTTTTCGAATTTTTTTTTTTTTAAATTTTTTTTTTCGAAAATTTTTTTGAAATTTTTTTTGAAATTTTTTTTTTTTTAATTTTTTTTTGAAATTTTTTTTAAATTTTTTTTTGAAATTTTTTTTAAATTTTTTTTTGAAATTTTTTTTTCGAAATTTTTTTTTTTGAAATTTTTTTTTTCGAAAATTTTTTTGAAATTTTTTTTGAAATTTTTTTTTTTATTATTTTTTTTTTTGTAATTTTTTTTAAATTTTTTTTTTAATTTTTTTTTTCGAAATTTTTTTTGAATTTTTTTTTGGATATTTTTAAAAATTTTTTTCGAAATTTTTTTTCGAATTTTTTTTAAATTTTTTAAAAAATTTTTTATTAAATTTTTTTTGTTATTTTTTTAAAAATTTTTTTTGAAATTTTTTTTTTCGATTTTTTTTTTCGAAAATTTTTTTGAAATTTTTTTTGAAATTTTTTTTTTTTTTATTTTTTTTTTGTAATTTTTTTTTATTTTTTTTTATTTTTTTTTTCGCAATTTTTTTTGAATTTTTTTTTGAATTTTTTTCTAAAATTTTTTTTTCGAAAATTTTTTTGAAATTTTTTTTTTGTAATTTTTTTTTAATTTTTTTTTTGAAATTTTTTTTTCGAAATTTTTTTTTTGAAATTTTTTTTTTCGAAAATTTTTTTGAAATTTATTTTGAAATTTTTTTTTTTGAAATTTTTTTTTTCGAAAATTTTTTTGAAATTTTTTTTGAAATTTTTTTTTTTAATTTTTTTTTTTTAATTTTTTTTTAATTTTTTTTTTGAAATTTTTTTTTCGAAATTTTTTTTTTGAAATTTTTTTTTTCGAAATTTTTTTTGAAATTTTTTTCGAAATTCTTTTTTTATTATTTTTTTTTGTAATTTTTTTTAAATTTTTTTTTTGAAATTTTTTTTTCGAAATTTTTTTTTTTTTATTTTTTTTTTCGAAAATTTTTTTGAAATTTTTTTTGAAATTTTTTTTTTTTTAATTTTTTTTTGAAATTTTTTTTAAATTTTTTTTTTGAAATTTTTTTTTCGAAATTTTTTTTTTTGAAATTTTTTTTTTTCGAAAATTTTTTTGAAATTTTTTTTGAAATTTTTTTTTTTATTAATTTTTTTTGTAATTTTTTTTTAATTTTTTTTTTTATTTTTTTTTTCGAAATTTTTTTTGAATTTTTTTTTGAATTTTTTTAAATTTTTTTTTCGAAATTTTTTTTCGAATTTTTTTTTAAATTTTTTTAAAAATTTTTTATTAAATTTTTTTTGTTATTTTTTTAAAATTTTTTTTTTGAAAATTTTTTTTTCGATTTTTTTTTCGAAAATTTTTTGAAATTTTTTTTGAATTTTTTTTTTTTATTTTTTTTTTTCGAAATTTTTTTTAATTTTTTTTTGATTTTTTTTTCAATTTTTTTCTAAAATTTTTTTTTTTGAATTTTTTTTTTTCAAAAATTTTTTTTTTTGAAATTTTTTTTTTTAATTTTTTTTTTTGAAATTTTTTTTTCAAAAATTTGTTTGAAATTTTTTTTGAATTTTTTTTTTGAAATTTTTTTTTCGAAATTTTTTTTCGAATTTTTTTTTAAATTTTTTTTTTAAATTTTTTTTTTTTGTAATTTTTTTGAAATTTTTTTTTTAATTTTTTTTTTGTAATTTTTTTAAAATTTTTTTTGAAAATTTTTTTTTTTGAAATTTTTTTTTTCGAAAATTTTTTTGAAATTTTTTTTGAATTTTTTTTTTGAAATTTTTTTTTCGAAATTTTTTTTCGAATTTTTTTTTAAATTTTTTTTTTGTAATTTTTTTAAAATTTTTTTTGAAATTTTTTTTTTTCGAAAAATTTTTTTTTCGAAAATTTTTTTGAAATTTTTTTTAAAATTTTTTTTTGAAAATTTTTTTTTTGAAATTTTTTTGAAATTTTTTTGAAATTTTTTTTGAATTTTTTTGAAATTTTTTTTTTTTTTTTTTATTTTTTTTTTAAATTTTTTTTTCGAAATTTTTTTGAAATTTATTTTGAAATTTTTTTTTTTGAAATTTTTTTTTTCGAAAATTTTTTTGAAATTTTTTTTGAAATTTTTTTTTTAATTTTTTTTTTTAAATTTTTTTTTAATTTTTTTTTTGAAATTTTTTTTTCGAAATTTTTTTTTTGAAATTTTTTTTTTCGAAATTTTTTTTGAAATTTTTTTTGAAATTTTTTTTTTATTATTTTTTTTTTGTAATTTTTTTTTAATTTTTTTTTTGAAATTTTTTTTTCGAATTTTTTTTTTTTTAAATTTTTTTTTTCGAAAATTTTTTTGAAATTTTTTTTGAAATTTTTTTTTTTTTAATTTTTTTTTGAAATTTTTTTTAAATTTTTTTTTGAAATTTTTTTTAAATTTTTTTTTGAAATTTTTTTTTCGAAATTTTTTTTTTTGAAATTTTTTTTTTCGAAAATTTTTTTGAAATTTTTTTTGAAATTTTTTTTTTTATTATTTTTTTTTTTGTAATTTTTTTTTAATTTTTTTTTTAATTTTTTTTTTCGAAATTTTTTTTGAATTTTTTTTTGGATTTTTTTAAAATTTTTTTTCGAAATTTTTTTTCGAATTTTTTTTAAATTTTTTAAAAAATTTTTTATTAAATTTTTTTTGTTATTTTTTTAAAATTTTTTTTTGAAATTTTTTTTTTCGATTTTTTTTTTCGAAAATTTTTTTGAAATTTTTTTTGAAATTTTTTTTTTTTTTATTTTTTTTTTGTAATTTTTTTTTATTTTTTTTTATTTTTTTTTTCGCAATTTTTTTTGAATTTTTTTTTGAATTTTTTTCTAAAATTTTTTTTTCGAAAATTTTTTTGAAATTTTTTTTTTGTAATTTTTTTTTAATTTTTTTTTTGAAATTTTTTTTTCGAAATTTTTTTTTTGAAATTTTTTTTTTCGAAAATTTTTTTGAAATTTATTTTGAAATTTTTTTTTTTGAAATTTTTTTTTTCGAAAATTTTTTTGAAATTTTTTTTGAAATTTTTTTTTTTAATTTTTTTTTTTTAATTTTTTTTTAATTTTTTTTTTGAAATTTTTTTTTCGAAATTTTTTTTTTGAAATTTTTTTTTTCGAAATTTTTTTTGAAATTTTTTTTGAAATTCTTTTTTTATTATTTTTTTTTGTAATTTTTTTTAAATTTTTTTTTTGAAATTTTTTTTTCGAAATTTTTTTTTTTTAATTTTTTTTTTCGAAAATTTTTTTGAAATTTTTTTTGAAATTTTTTTTTTTTTAATTTTTTTTTGAAATTTTTTTTAAATTTTTTTTTTGAAATTTTTTTTTCGAAATTTTTTTTTTTGAAATTTTTTTTTTTCGAAAATTTTTTTGAAATTTTTTTTGAAATTTTTTTTTTTATTATTTTTTTTTGTAATTTTTTTTTAATTTTTTTTTTTATTTTTTTTTTCGAAATTTTTTTTGAATTTTTTTTTGAATTTTTTTAAATTTTTTTTTCGAAATTTTTTTTCGAATTTTTTTTTAAATTTTTTTAAAAATTTTTTATTAAATTTTTTTTGTTATTTTTTTAAAATTTTTTTTTTGAAAATTTTTTTTTCGATTTTTTTTTCGAAAATTTTTTGAAATTTTTTTTGAATTTTTTTTTTTTTATTTTTTTTTTTCGAAATTTTTTTTAATTTTTTTTTGATTTTTTTTTCAATTTTTTTCTAAAATTTTTTTTTTTGAATTTTTTTTTTTCAAAAATTTTTTTTTTGAAATTTTTTTTTTTAATTTTTTTTTTTGAAATTTTTTTTTCAAAAATTTGTTTGAAATTTTTTTTGAATTTTTTTTTTGTAATTTTTTTTTCGAAATTTTTTTTCGATTTTTTTTTTAAATTTTTTTTTTTAATTTTTTTTTTTTGTAATTTTTTTGAAATTTATTTTTTAATTTTTTTTTTGAAATTTTTTTTAAAAAATTTTTTTAAATTTTTTTTTTCATTTTTTTTGAAATTTTTTTTTTCGAAATATTTTTGAAATTTTTTTGAATTTTTTTTTTGAAATTTTTTTTGAAATTTTTTTTTTGAAATTTTTTTTTTCGAAAAATTTTTTTTTCGAAAATTTTTTTGAAATTTTTTTTTAAAATTTTTTTTTGAAAATTTTTTTTTTTGAAATTTTTTTTTCGAAATTTTTTTTCGAATTTTTTTTTCAATTTTTTTTTTAATTTTTTTAAAATTTTTTTTTGAAAATTTTTTTTTTTGAAATTTTTTTTTTCGAAATTTTTTTTCGAATTTTTTTTTTCAATTTTTTTTTTTTTATTTTTTTTTTGAAATTTTTTTTTCGAAATTTTTTTTTTTGAAATTTTTTTTTTCGAAAATTTTTTTGAATTTTTTTTTGAAATTTTTTTTTTTAATTTTTTTTTTGTAATTTTTTTTTAATTTTTTTTTTATTTTTTTTTTCGAAATTTTTTTTGAATTTTTTTTGAATTTTTTTTTTTTTATTTTTTTTTTCGAAATTTTTTTTTAATTTTTTTTTGATTTTTTTTTCAATTTTTTTCTAAAATTTTTTTTTTTGAAATTTTTTTTTTTAAAAATTTTTTTTTTTGAAATTTTTTTTTTTAATTTTTTTTTTTGAAATTTTTTTTTTCGAAATTTTTTTTGAAATTTTTTTTTTTTATTATTTTTTTTTTGTAATTTTTTTTAAATTTTTTTTTTAATTTTTTTTTTCGAAATTTTTTTTGAATTTTTTTTTGAATTTTTTTAAAAATTTTTTTCGAAATTTTTTTTCGAATTTTTTTTTAAATTTTTTTAAAAATTTTTTATTAAATTTTTTTTGTTATTTTTTTAAAAATTTTTTTTTGAAAATTTTTTTTTCGATTTTTTTTTTCGAAAATTTTTTTGAAATTTTTTTTGAATTTTTTTTTTATTTTTTTTTTCGAAATTTTTTTTTAATTTTTTTTTGATTTTTTTTTCAATTTTTTTCTAAAATTTTTTTTTTTGAAATTTTCTTTTTCAAAAATTTTTTTTTTTGAAATTTTTTTTTTTAATTTTTTTTTTGAAATTTTTTTTTTTCGAAAATTTTTTTGAAATTTTTTTTGAATTTTTTTTTTGAAATTTTTTTTTCGAAATTTTTTTTCGAATTTTTTTTTAAATTTTTTTTTTGTAATTTTTTAAAATTTTGTTTGAAAATTTTTTTTTTTGAAATTTTTTTTTTCGAAAATTTTTTTGAAATTTTTTTTGAATTTTTTTTTTGAAATTTTTTTTTCGAAATTTTTTTTCGAATTTTTTTTGAAATTTTTTTTTTGTAATTTTTTTAAAATTTTTTTTGAAATTTTTTTTTTTGAAATTTTTTTTTTCGAAAATTTTTTTGAAATTTTTTTTAAAATTTTTTTTTGAAAATTTTTTTTTTTGAAATTTTTTTTTTTTTTTATTTTTTTTGTGAAATTTTTTTAAAAATTTTTTTTTTGTAATTTTTTTAAAATTTTTTTTGAAATTTTTTTTTTTCGAAAATTTTTTTTAAAATTTTTTTTTGAAAATTTTTTTTTTTGAAATTTTTTTGAAATTTTTTTGAAATTTTTTTTGAATTTTTTTTGAAATTTTTTTTTTTTTATTTTTTTTTTGAAATTTTTTTTTCGAAATTTTTTTGAAATTTATTTTGAAATTTTTTTTTTTGAAATTTTTTTTTTCGAAAATTTTTTTGAATTTTTTTTTGAAATTTTTTTTTTAATTTTTTTTTTTAATTTTTTTTAAATTTTTTTTTTGAAATTTTTTTTTCGAAATTTTTTTTTTGAAATTTTTTTTTTCGTAATTTTTTTTGAAATTTTTTTTGAAATTTTTTTTTTATTATTTTTTTTTGTAATTTTTTTTTAATTTTTTTTTTGAAATTTTTTTTTCGAATTTTTTTTTTTTAATTTTTTTTTTTCAAAAATTTTTTTGAAAATTTTTTTGAAATTTTTTTTTTTTAATTTTTTTTTGAAATTTTTTTTAAATTTTTTTTTGAAATTTTTTTTTCGAAATTTTTTTTTTCGAAAATTTTTTTGAAATTTTTTTTGAAATTTTTTTTTTTATTATTTTTTTTTTGTAATTTTTCTTAAATTTTTTTTTTAATTTTTTTTTTCGAAATTTTTTTTGAATTTTTTTTTTGAATTTTTTTAAAATTTTTTTTCGAAATTTTTTTTCGAATTTTTTTTTAAATTTTTTTAAAAATTTTTTATTAAATTTTTTTTGTTATTTTTTTTAAATTTTTTTTTTGAAAATTTTTTTTTCGATTTTTTTTTGTCGAAAATTTTTAGAAATTTTTTTTGAATTTTTTTTTTTTTTTTTTTTTTCGAAATTTTTTTAAAATTTTTTTTTGATTTTTTTTTCAATTTTTTTCTAAAATTTTTTTTTTTGAAATTTTTTTTTTCAAAAATTTTTTTTTTTGAAATTTTTTTTTTTAATTTTTTTTTTGAAATTTTTTTTTTCGAAAATTTTTTTGAAATTTTTTTTGAATTTTTTTTTTGAAATTTTTTTTTCGAAATTTTTTTTCGAATTTTTTTTTAAATTTTTTTTTTGTAATTTTTTAAAAATTTTTTTCGAAATTTTTTTTTTCTTAAATTTTTTTTTTCGAAAATTTTTTTGAAATTTTTTTTTAATTTTTTTTTTGAAATTTTTTTTTCGAAATTTTTTTTCGAATTTTTTTTAAAATTTTTTTTTTGTAATTTTTTTAAAATTTTTTTTGAAAATTTTTTTTTTTGAAATTTTTTTTTTCGAAAATTTTTTTGAAATTTTTTTTGAATTTTTTTTTTGAAATTTTTTTTTCGAAATTTTTTTTCGAATTTTTTTTTAAATTTTTTTTTTGTAATTTTTTTAAAATTTTTTTTGAAAATTTTTTTTTTGAAATTTTTTTTTTCGAATATTTTTTTGAAATTTTTTTTTAATTTTTTTTTTGAAATTTTTTTTTCGAAATTTTTTTTCGAATTTTTTTTAAAATTTTTTTTTTGTAATTTTTTTAAAATTTTTTTTGAAAATTTTTTTTTTTGAAATTTTTTTTTTCGAAAATTTTTTTGAAATTTTTTTTGAATTTTTTTTTTGAAATTTTTTTTTCGAAATTTTTTTTCGAATTTTTTTTTAAATTTTTTTTTTGTAATTTTTTTAAAATTTTTTTTGAAAATTTTTTTTTTGAAATTTTTTTTTTCGAAAATTTTTTTGAAATTTTTTTTGAATTTTTTTTTGAAATTTTTTTTTTCGAAAATTTTTTCGAAATTTTTTTTGAATTTTTTTTTCAATTAAAATTATTTTTTTCAATTTTTTTTTTTGAAATTTTATTTTGAAATTTTTTTCGAATTTTTTTTTCAATTTTTTTTTTTAATTTTTTTTTTGAATTTTTTTTTTCGAAAATTTTTTTGAAATTTTTTTTGAAATTTTTTTTTTATAATTTTTTTTTTGTAATTTTTTTTGAATTTTTTTTTGATTTTTTTTTCAATTTTTCTAAAATTTTTTTTTTTGAAATTTTTTTTTTCAAAAATTTTTTTTTTTTAAATTTTTTTTTAAAATTTTTTTTTGAAAATTTTTTTGAAATTTTTTTGAAATTTTTTTTGAATTTTTTTTGAATTTTTTTTTTTTTTTATTTTTTTTTTTTAATTTTTTTTTCGAAATTTTTTTGAAATTTATTTTGAAATTTTTTTTTTTGAAATTTTTTTTTTCGAAAATTTTTTTGAAATTTTTTTTGAAATTTTTTTTTCTAATTTTTTTTTTATTTTTTTTTAATTTTTTTTTTGAAATTTTTTTTTCGAAATTTTTTTTTCGAAAATTTTTTTGAAATTTTTTTTAAAATTTTTTTTTGAAAATTTTTTTTTTGAAATTTTTTTGAAATTTTTTTGAAATTTTTTTTGAATTTTTTTTGAATTTTTTTTTTTTTTTTTGAAATTTTTTTTTCGAAATTTTTTTGAAATTTATTTTGAAATTTTTTTTTTTGAAATTTTTTTTTTCGAAAATTTTTTTGAAATTTTTTTTTTAATTTTTTTTTTTTAATTTTTTTTAAATTTTTTTTTGAAATTTTTTTTTCGAAATTTTTTTTTTGAAATTTTTTTTTTCGAAATTTTTTTTGAAATTTTTTTTGAAATTTTTTTTTTATTATTTTTTTTTTGTAATTTTTTTTTAATTTTTTTTTTGAAATTTTTTTTTCGGAATTTTTTTTTTTTTATTTTTTTTTTCGAAAATTTTTTTGAAATTTTTTTTGAAATTTTTTTTTTTTTAATTTTTTTTTTAATTTTTTTTTGAATTTTTTTTTTAATTTTTTTTTGAAATTTTTTTTTCGAAATTTTTTTTTTCGAAAATTTTTTTGAAATTTTTTTTTAATTTTTTTTTTGAAATTTTTTTTTCGAAATTTTTTTTCGAATTTTTTTTTAAATTTTTTTTTTGTAATTTTTTTAAAATTTTTTTTGAAAAATTTTTTTTTCGAAAATTTTTTTGAAATTTTTTTTGAATTTTTTTTTTGAAATTTTTTTTTCGAAATTTTTTTTCGAATTTTTTTTTAAATTTTTTTTTTGTAATTTTTTTAAAATTTTTTTTTTGAAATTTTTTTTTTCGAAAATTTTTTTGAAATTTTTTTTGAATTTTTTTTTTTAATTTTTTTTTTTGAAATTTTATTTTGAAATTTTTTTCGAATTTTTTTTTCAATTTTTTTTTTTAATTTTTTTTTTTGAATTTTTTTTTCGAAATTTTTTTTTTTTAATTTTTTTTTTGAATTTTTTTTTTCGAAATTTTTTTTTTTGAAATTTTTTTTTTC
>OX101815.2:36086441-36088941 GCA_944452925.2 Chrysolina oricalcia | reverse complement strand
TTTTTCAATTCTTTTTTAAATTTTTTTTTTAATTTTTTTTTTTATTTTTTAAATTTTTTTTTTGAAAATTTTAAAAAAAATTTTTTGAAATTTTTTTTGAAATTTTTTTGAAATTTTTTTTTGAAATTTTTTTTTTTGTAATTTTTTTTTAATTTTTTTTTGAAATTTTTTTTTTTAAATTTTTTTTTTCGAAATTTTTTTTTATTTTTTTTTTATTTTTTTTTGTAATTTTTTTTAATTTTTTTTTGAATTTTTTTTTTAAAATTTTTTTTTCGAATTTTTTTTTTATTTTTTTTTGTAATTTTTTTTAATTTTTTTTTTGAAAATTTTTTTAAAAATTTTTTTAAAATTTTTTTTTAAATTTTTTTTTTAATTTTTTTTAAATTTTTTTTTTGTTATTTTTTTTAAATTTTTTTTTGAAATTTTTTTTTAAAATTTTTTTTTAAATTTAAAAAAAAATTTTTTTTTTTATTTTTTTTAAATTTTTTTTTTGAAATTTTTTTTAAAATTTTTTTAAAGTTTTTTTTCGAAATTTTTTTTCGAATTTTTTTTTTCAATTTTTTTTTTTGAATTTTTTTTTTTAATTTTTTTTTTTTTATTTTTTTTTGTAATTTTTTTAAATTTTTTTTTATTTTTTTTTTATTTTTTTTTTATTTTTTTTTTGTAATTTTTTTAAATTTTTTTTTGAAAATTTTTTTTTTAATTTTTTTTAAAATTTTTTTTAAATTTTTTTTTTGTTATTTTTTTTAAATTTTTTTTTGAAATTTTTTTTTAAATTTTTTTTTTAAATTTAAAAAAAAAATTTTTTTTTTTATTTTTTTTAAATTTTTTTTTGAAATTTTTTTAAAAATTTTTTTAAAGTTTTTTTTCGAAATTTTTTTTCGAATTTTTTTTTCAATTTTTTTTTTTTGAATTTTTTTTTTTGAATTTTTTTTTTTTTTTAATTTTTTTTTAAAATTTTTTTTAATTTTTTTTTTTATTTTTTTTTATTTTTTTTTATTTTTTTTTAAATTTTTTTTTTGAAAATTTTTTTTTCGAAATTTTTTTTTTGAATTTTTTTTTCAATTCTTTTTTAAATTTTTTTTCAATTTTTTTTTTTATTTTTTTTTTTTATTTTTTTTTATTTCATTTGTAATTTTTTTGAAATTTTTTTTTTCGAAAACTTTTTTGAAATTTTTTTTAAATTTTTTTTTTTATTTTTTTTTAAATTTTTTTTAAAATTTTTTTTTGTATTTTTTTTAAAATTTTTTTTTTAAATTTTTTTTTGTAATTTTTTTAAATTTTTTTTTTGAATTTTTTTTTTTTTTTTTTTTTAAATTTTTTTTTAAAATTTTTTTTAAAATTTTTTTTTGAATTTTTTTTTTAAAATTTTTTTAAAATTTTTTTTTAATTTTTTTTTTGTTATTTTTTTTTAAATTTTTTTTTTGAATTTTTTTTTTTCGAAAATTTTTTTGAAATTTTTTTTGAATTTTTTTTTTGAAATTTTTTTTCGAAATTTTTTTTCGAATTTTTTTTCAATTTTTTTTTGAAATTTTTTTTTTTTAAATTTTTTTTTTTGAAATTTTTTTTTTTGAATTTTTTTTTGTAATTTTTTTTAAATTTTTTTTTGAAATTTTTTTTTTTTTTTTTTTCGGAATTTTTTTTGAATTTTTTTTTTTATTTTTTTAAATTTTTTTTTTGAAAAATTTTTTTTTTCAATTTTTTTTTTTTATTTTTTTTTTGAAATTTTTTTTTTTCGAAATTATTTTTTTTTGAATTTTTTTTTTTTCGAAATTTCGAATTTTTTTTTTAATTTTTTTTTTATTTATTTTTGTTATTTTTTTTTTTATTTTTTTTTATTTTTTTTTTCGAAAATTTTTTTAAATTTTTTTTTGAAATTTTTTTTTAAATTTTTTTTTTGAAATTTTTTTTTTCGAAAATTTTTTTGAAATTTTTTTAAAATTTTTTTTATTTTTTTTTTGTAATTTTTTTGAAAAATTTTTTTTTTCAATTCTTTTTTAAATTTTTTTTAAAATTTTTTTTTATTTTTTAAATTTTTTTTTTTAAATTTAAAAAAAAAGTTTTTGAAATTTTTTCTAATTTTTTTTTAAAATTTTTTTTTAAATTTTTTTTAAAATTTTTTTTTTGTATTTTTTTTAAATTTTTTTTTAAATTTTTTTTAAATTTTTTTTTGAAAATTTTTTTTTGTTATTTTTTTTTTGTAATTTTTTTTAAATTTTTTTTTTAATTTTTTTTAATTTTTTTTTGAAAATTTTTTTTAAATTTTTTTTTAATTTTTTTTTTCGAAAATTTTTTTAAATTTTTTTTGGAAATTTTTTTTTTTTAATTTTTTTTTTCGAAATTTTTTTTTATTTTTTTTCAATTTTTTTTTGTAATTTTTTTAAATTTTTTTTTGAAATTTTTTTTTAAAATTTTTTTTTTTCGAATTTTTTTTTATTTTTTTTTTTATTTTTTTTTGTAATTTTTTTTAATTTTTTTTTTGAAATTTTTTTTTAAAATT
>OX101815.2:36078941-36081441 GCA_944452925.2 Chrysolina oricalcia | reverse complement strand
CAATTTTTTTTTTAATTTTTTTTAAAATTTTTTTTTGAAATCTTTTTTTTGAAATTTTTTTTTTTGTAATTTTTTTAAATTTTTTTTTGAAAATTTTTTTTTTAAATTTTTTTTTGAAAATTTTTTTTTTAAATTTTTTTTTTCCGAAATTTTTTTTGAATTTTTTTTAAATTATTTTTTTAATTTTTTTTTTGTAATTTTTTTAAAATTTTTTTTTCGAATTTTTTTTTTTTTATTTTTTTTTAAATTTTTTTTAATTTTTTTTTTCGTAAATTTTTTTTAATTTTTTTTGGAAATTTTTTTTTAAATTTTTTTTTTTGAAATTTTTTTTTTTGAAATTTTTTTTTTTGAAATTTTTTTTTTCGAAAATTTTTTTGAAATTTTTTTTAAATTTTTTTTTTTATTTTTTTTTTTGTAATTTTTTTTAAATTTTTTTTTTTAATTTTTTTAAAATTTTTTTTTGAAAATTTTTTTTTTTAATTTTTTTTTCGAAAAATTTTTTGGAATTTTTTTTGAATTTTTTTTTTATTTTTTTTTCGAATTTTTTTTTTCAATTCTTTTTAAAATTTTTTTTCAATTTTTTTTCAATTTTTTTTTTTTATTTTTTTTTAAATTTTTTTTTATTTCATTTGTAATTTTTTTGAAATTTTTTTTTTCGAAAACTTTTTTGAAATTTTTTTTAAATTTTTTTTTTTTATTTTTTTTTTTAATTTTTTTTAAATTTTTTTCTTTAAATTTTTTTTTGAAAAATTTTTTTTTTAAATTTTTTTTTTTGAAAATTTTTTTGGAATTTTTTTTAAATTTTTTTTTTTATTTTTTTTTTGAAAATTTTTTTTTCGAATTTTTTTTTTCAATTCTTTTTTAAATTTTTTTTTTTTTTTTTTTTTATTTTTTGAATTTTTTTTTTGAAAATTTTTAAAAAAATTTTTTGAAATTTTTTCGAAATTTTTTTTGAAATTTTTTTTGAAATTTTTTTTTTTGTAATTTTTTTTCTGAAATTTTTTTTTGAAATTTTTTTTTTCGAAAATTTTTTTTTTGAAATTTTTTTTTTTGAATTTTTTTTTCGAAAATTTTTTTGAAATTTTTTTTAAATTTTTTTTTGAAAATTTTTTTTTCGAAATTTTTTTTCGAATTTTTTTTTTATTTTTTTTTCATTTTTTTTTTATTAAAAAAATTATTTTTTTTTTGTAATTTTTTTAAAATTTCTTTATTTTTTTTTCGAAAATTTTTTTGAAATTTTTTTTGAATTTTTTTTTTAATTTTTTTTTTTTGTAATTTTTTTTAAATTTTTTTTGAAATTTTTTTTTTGAAAATTTTTTTTTCGAATTTTTTTTTTGAATTTATTTTTTGAATTTTTTTTAATTTTTTTTTTTGTAATTTTTTTTAAATTTTTTTTGAAATTTTTTTTTTGAAAATTTTTTTTTCGAATTTTTTTTTTGAATTTATTTTTTGAATTTTTTTTTAATTTTTTTTTTTTGTAATTTTTTTTAATTTTTTTTTTTTAATTTAAAAAAAAAATTTTTGAAATTTTTTTGAAATTTTTTTTGAAATTTTTTTTTTTATTTTTTTTTAAATTTTTTTTTAAATTTTTTTTTGTATTTTTTTTTAAATTTTTTTTTTATTTTTTTTTTGTAATTTTTTTAAATTTTTTTTTTGAATTTTTTTTTTATTTTTTTTTAAATTTTTTTTTTAAATTTTTTTTAAAATTTTTTTTTTTAAATTTTTTTTTTTATTTTTTTTTTGTTATTTTTTTTTAAATTTTTTTTTTGAATTTTTTTTTTTCAAAAATTTTTTTGAAATTTTTTTTGAATTTTTTTTTTGAAATTTTTTTTTCGAAATTTTTTTTCGAATTTTTTTTCAATTTTTTTTTTAAATTTTTTTTTTTGAAATTTTTTTTTTGAAATTTTTTTTTTTGAATTTTTTTTTGTAATTTTTTTGAAATTTTTTTTTGAATTTTTTTTTTTTTTTTTTTTTCGGAATTTTTTTTGAATTTTTTTTTTTTTATTTTTTTAAAATTTTTTTTTGAAAAATTTTTTTTTTCAATTTTTTTTTTTTTATTTTTTTTTTGAAATTTTTTTTTTTCGAAATTATTTTTTTTGAAATTTTTTTTTTCGAAATTTCGAATTTTTTTTTTATTTTTTTTTTTATTTATTTTTGTTATTTTTTTTTTATTTTTTTTTTATTTTTTTTTTCGAAAATTTTTTTAAATTTTTTTTTGAAATTTTTTTTAAAATTTTTTTTTTGAAATTTTTTTTTTCGAAAATTTTTTTGAAATTTTTTTAAAATTTTTTTTTTTATTTTTTTTTTGTAATTTTTTTGAAAAATTTTTTTTTTCAATTCTTTTTTAAATTTTTTTTTTTTAATTTTTTTTTCGAAAAATTTTTTGGAATTTTTTTTGAATTTTTTTTTTTATTTTTTTTTCGAATTTTTTTTTTCAATTCTTTTTTAAATTTTTTTTCAATTTTTTTTCAATTTTTTTTTTTTATTTTTATTTTAATTT
>OX101815.2:36053941-36063941 GCA_944452925.2 Chrysolina oricalcia | reverse complement strand
AAAATTTTTTTAAATTTTTTTTGGAAATTTTTTTTAAAATTTTTTTTTTTGAAATTTTTTTTTTTGAAATTTTTTTTTTCGAAAATTTTTTTGAAATTTTTTTTTTGAAATTTTTTTTTTTCGAAAATTTTTTTGAAATTTTTTTTTTTATTTTTTTTTTGTAATTTTTTTTAAATTTTTTTTTTATTTTTTTTTGAAAATTTTTTTTTTTTGAAATTTTTTTTTCGAAATTTTTTTTCGAATTTTTTTTTTCAATTTTTTTTAAAATTTTTTTAAAATTTTTTTTTGAAAATTTTTTTTTTTGAAATTTTTTTTTTCGAAATTTTTTTTCGAATTTTTTTTTTCAATTTTTTTTTTTTATTTTTTTTTTGAAATTTTTTTTTCGAAATTTTTTTTTTTGAAATTTTTTTTTTCGAAAATTTTTTTGAAATTTTTTTTGAAATTTTTTTTTTTTAAATTTTTTTTTTGTAATTTTTTTTTAATTTTTTTTTTCGAAATTTTTTTTGAATTTTTTTTTGAATTTTTTTCTAAAATTTTTTTTTCGAAAATTTTTTTGAAATTTTTTTTTTATTATTTTTTTTTTGTAATTTTTTTTTAATTTTTTTTTTGAAATTTTTTTTTCGAAATTTTTTTTTTTGAAATTTTTTTTTTCGAAAATTTTTTTGAAATTTATTTTGAAATTTTTTTTTTCGAAAATTTTTTTGAAATTTTTTTTGAAATTTTTTTTTTTAATTTTTTTTTTTTAATTTTTTTTTAATTTTTTTTTTGAAATTTTTTTTTCGAAATTTTTTTTTTGAAATTTTTTTTTTCGAAATTTTTTTTGAAATTTTTTTTGAAATTCTTTTTTTATTATTTTTTTTTGTAATTTTTTTTAAATTTTTTTTTTGAAATTTTTTTTTCGAAATTTTTTTTTTTAATTTTTTTTTTCGAAAATTTTTTTGAAATTTTTTTTGAAATTTTTTTTTTTTAATTTTTTTTTGAAATTTTTTTTAAATTTTTTTTTTGAAATTTTTTTTTCGAAATTTTTTTTTTTGAAATTTTTTTTTTCGAAAATTTTTTTGAAATTTTTTTTGAAATTTTTTTTTTTATAATTTTTTTTTTGGAATTTTTTTTTAATTTTTTTTTTTATTTTTTTTTCGAAATTTTTTTTGAATTTTTTTTTGAATTTTTTTAAATTTTTTTTTCGAAATTTTTTTTCGAATTTTTTTTTTAATTTTTTTAAAAATTTTTTATTAAATTTTTTTTGTTATTTTTTTAAAATTTTTTTTTTGAAAATTTTTTTTTCGATTTTTTTTTCGAAAATTTTTTTGAATTTTTTTTTTAATTTTTTTTTTTATTTTTTTTTCGAAATTTTTTTTAATTTTTTTTTGATTTTTTTTTCAATTTTTTTCTAAAATTTTTTTTTTTGAAATTTTTTTTTTCAAAAATTTTTTTTTTTGAAATTTTTTTTTTTTAATTTTTTTTTTTGAAATTTTTTTTTCGAAAATTTGTTTGAAATTTTTTTTGAATTTTTTTTTTGAAATTTTTTTTTCGAAATTTTTTTTCGAATTTTTTTTTAAATTTTTTTTTTAATTTTTTTTTTGTAATTTTTTTGAAATTTTTTTTTTAATTTTTTTTTTGAAATTTTTTTTTAAAAATTTTTTTAAATTTTTTTTTTCATTTTTTTTGAAATTTTTTTTTTTCGAAATATTTTTGAAATTTTTTTGAATTTTTTTTTTGAAATTTTTTTTGAAATTTTTTTTTTTGAAATTTTTTTTTTTCGAAAAATTTTTTTTTCGAAAATTTTTTTGAATTTTTTTTTTAATTTTTTTTTTGAAAATTTTTTTTTTTTGAAATTTTTTTTTCGAAATTTTTTTTCGAATTTTTTTTTTCAATTTTTTTTTAAATTTTTTTAAAATTTTTTTTTGAAAATTTTTTTTTTTGAAATTTTTTTTTTCGAAATTTTTTTTCGAATTTTTTTTTGAAATTTTTTTTTCGAAATTTTTTTTTTTGACATTTTTTTTTTCGAAAATTTTTTTGAATTTTTTTTTGAAATTTTTTTTTTTTAAATTTTTTTTTGTAATTTTTTTTTAATTTTTTTTTTATTTTTTTTTTCGAAATTTTTTTTGAATTTTTTTTTGAATTTTTTTAAATTTTTTTTTCGAAAATTTTTTTGAATTTTTTTTTTTATTATTTTTTTTTGTAATTTTTTTTAAATTTTTTTTTTGAAATTTTTTTTTCGAAATTTTTTTTTTGAAATTTTTTTTTTCGAAAATTTTTTTGAAATTTATTTTGAAATTTTTTTTTTTGAAATTTTTTTTTTCGAAAATTTTTTTGAAATTTTTTTTTTAATTTTTTTTTTTTAATTTTTTTTAAATTTTTTTTTTGAAATTTTTTTTTCGAAATTTTTTTTTTGAAATTTTTTTTTTCGAAATTTTTTTTGAAATTTTTTTTGAAATTTTTTTTTTATTATTTTTTTTTTGTAATTTTTTTTTTATTTTTTTTTTGAAATTTTTTTTTCGAAATTTTTTTTTTTTAATTTTTTTTTTCGAAAATTTTTTTTCGAAATTTTTTTTTTTTAAATTTTTTTATTCGAAAATTTTTTTGAAATTTTTTTTGAAATTTTTTTTTTATTATTTTTTTTTTGTAATTTTTTTTGAATTTTTTTTTGATTTTTTTTTCAATTTTTCTAAAATTTTTTTTTTTGAAATTTTTTTTTTCAAAAATTTTTTTTTTTTTGAAATTTTTTTTTTTAATTTTTTTTTCGAAATTTTTTTTTTTCGAAATTTTTTTTTTTTTATTTTTTTTTTTCGAAAATTTTTTTGAAATTTTTTTTTTTTATTTTTTTTTTGTAATTTTTTTTAAATTTTTTTTTGAAATTTTTTTTTTCGAAAATTTTTTTGAAATTTTTTGTTTTTTAATTTTTTTTTTGTAATTTTTTTCAAATTTTTTTTTGAAATTTTTTTTTTTAATTTTTTTTTTCGAAAATTTTTTTGAAAATTTTTTTTTTTAATTTTTTTTTTTTGTAATTTTTTTGAAATTTTTTTTGTAATTTTTTTTTTTGAAATTTTTTTTTTCGAAATATTTTTGAAATTTTTTTTGAATTTTTTTTTCAATTTTTTTTGAAATATTTTTTTTTTATTTTTTTTTGTATTTTTTTTTAAATTTTTTTTTGAAAATTTTTTTTTTGAAATTTTTTTTTAAAATTTTTTTTAAATTTTTTTTTTCATTTTTTTTGAAATTTTTTTTTTTCGAAATTTTTTTGAAATTTTTTTGAATTTTTTTTTGAAATTTTTTTTGAAATTTTTTTTTTGAAATTTTTTTTTTTCGAAAAATTTTTTTTTCGAAAATTTTTTTGAAATTTTTTTTAAAATTTTTTTTTGAAATTTTTTTTTTTTTGAAATTTTTTTGAAATTTTTTTTTTTTTTTTTTGAATTTTTTTTGAAATTTTTTTTTTTTTTTTTGAAATTTTTTTTTCGAAATTTTTTTTTTTGAAATTTTTTTTTTCGAAAATTTTTTTGAAATTTTTTTTGAAATTTTTTTTTTTTAATTTTTTTTTTGTAATTTTTTTTTAATTTTTTTTTATTTTTTTTTTCGAAATTTTTTTTAAATTTTTTTTTGAATTTTTTTAAATTTTTTTTTTCGAAAATTTTTTTGAAATTTTTTTGGAAATTTTTTTTTTATTATTTTTTTTTGTAATTTTTTTTAAATTTTTTTTTTGAAATTTTTTTTTCGAAATTTTTTTTTTTGAAATTTTTTTTTTCGAAAATTTTTTTGAAATTTTTTTTGAAATTTTTTTTTTAAATTTTTTTTTTGAAATTTTTTTTAAATTTTTTTTTTGAAATTTTTTTTTCGAAATTTTTTTTTTGAAATTTTTTTTTTCGAAATTTTTTTTGAAATTTTTTTTGAATTTTTTTTTTATTATTTTTTTTTTGTAATTTTTTTTTAATTTTTTTTTGAAATTTTTTTTTCGAAATTTTTTTTTTTTTTTTTTTTTTTTCGAAAATTTTTTTGAAATTTTTTTTGAAATTTTTTTTTTTTATTTTTTTTGAAATTTTTTTTAAATTTTTTTTTTGAAATTTTTTTTCGAAATTTTTTTTTTTGAAATTTTTTTTTTCGAAAATTTTTTTGAAATTTTTTTTGAAATTTTTTTTGAAATTTTTTTTTTCGAAAATTTTTTCGAAATTTTTTTTGAATTTTTTTTTCAATTAAAATTATTTTTTTTAATTTTTTTTTTGAAATTTTTTTTTCGAAATTTTTTTTTTTTAAATTTTTTTTTTTCGAAAATTTTTTTGAAATTTTTTTTGAAATTTTTTTTTATTATTTTTTTTTTGTAATTTTTTTTGAATTTTTTTTTGATTTTTTTTTCAATTTTTCTAAAATTTTTTTTTTTGAAATTTTTTTTTTCAAAAATTTTTTTTTTTTCGAAATTTTTTTTTTAAATTTTTTTTTCGAAATTTTTTTTTTTCGAAAATTTTTTTTTTTATTTTTTTTTTCGAAAATTTTTTTGAAATTTTTTTTTTATTTTTTTTTTTGTAATTTTTTTAAAATTTTTTTTTGAAATTTTTTTTTTCGAAAATTTTTTTGAAATTTTTTTTTTAAAATTTTTTTTTTGTAATTTTTTTCAAATTTTTTTTTGAAATTTTTTTTTTTTAATTTTTTTTTTCGAAAATTTTTTTGAAAAATTTTTTTTTTAATTTTTTTTTTGTAATTTTTTTGAATTTTTTTTTTTAATTTTTTTTTTTGAAATTTTTTTTTTCGAAATATTTTTGAAATTTTTTTTGAATTTTTTTTTGAATTTTTTTTTTCAATTTTTTTTGAGATTTTTTTTTTTTTATTTTTTTGTATTTTTTTTTAAATTTTTTTTTGAAAATTTTTTTTTTGAAATTTTTTTTTTTCAATTTTTTTTAATTTTTTTTTTTGATATTTTTTTTTTCGAAAATTTTTTTGAAATTTTTTTTGAAATTTTTTTTTTATTATTTTTTTTGTAATTTTTTTTGAATTTTTTTTTGATTTTTTTTTCAATTTTTCTAAAATTTTTTTTTTGAAATTTTTTTTTTCAAAAATTTTTTTTTTTTTGAAATTTTTTTTTTAAATTTTTTTTTCGAAATTTTTTTTTTTCGAAAATTTTTTTTTTTTTTTTTTTTTTTCGAAATTTTTTTTTTTATTTTTTTTTTGTAATTTTTTTGAAATTTTTTTTTGAAATTTTTTTTTTCGAAAATTTTTATGAAATTTTTTTTTTAATTTTTTTTTTGTAATTTTTTTCAAATTTTTTTTTGAAATTTTTTTTTTTAATTTTTTTTTTCGAAAATTTTTTTGAAAATTTTTTTTTTTAATTTTTTTTTTTGTAATTTTTTTGAAATTTTTTTTTTTATTTTTTTTTTGAAATTTTTTTTTAAAAATTTTTTTAAATTTTTTTTTTCATTTTTTTTTAATTTTTTTTTTTTCGAAAAATTTTTTTTTCGAAAATTTTTTTGAAATTTTTTTTAAAATTTTTTTTTGAAAATTTTTTTTTTTTGAAATTTTTTTTTCGAAATTTTCTTTCGAATTTTTTTTTTCAATTTTTTTTAAAATTTTTTTAAAATTTTTTTTGTGAAAATTTTTTTTTTTGAAATTTTTTTTTTCGAAATTTTTTTTCGAATTTTTTTTTTCAATTTTTTTTTTTTATTTTTTTTTTGGAATTTTTTTTTCGAAATTTTTTTTTTTGAAATTTTTTTTTTCGAAAATTTTTTTGAAATTTTTTTTGAAATTTTATTTTTTAAATTTTTTTTTTGTAATTTTTTTTAAATTTTTTTTTTATTTTTTTTTTCGAAATTTTTTTTGAATTTTTTTTTGAATTTTTTTCTAAAATTTTTTTTTCGAAAATTTTTTTGAAATTTTTTTTTTATTATTTTTTTTTTGTATTTTTTTTTTAATTTTTTTTTTGAAATTTTTTTTTCGAAATTTTTTTTTTTGAAATTTTTTTTTCGAAAATTTTTTTGAAATTTATTTTGAAATTTTTTTTTTTGAAATTTTTTTTTTCGAAAATTTTTTTGAAATTTTTTTTGAAATTTTTTTTTTTAATTTTTTTTTAAATTTTTTTTAAATTTTTTTTTTGAAATTTTTTTTTCGAAATTTTTTTTTTGAAATTTTTTTTTTCGAAATTTTTTTTGAAATTTTTTTTGAAATTCTTTTTTTATTATTTTTTTTTGTAATTTTTTTAAAATTTTTTTTTTAAAATTTTTTTTTCGAAATTTTTTTTTTTTTATTTTTTTTTCGAAAATTTTTTTGAAATTTTTTTTGAAATTTTTTTTTTAATTTTTTTTTGAAATTTTTTTTAAATTTTTTTTTTGAAATTTTTTTTTCGAAATTTTTTTTTTTGAAATTTTTTTTTCGAAAATTTTTTTGAAATTTTTTTTGAAATTTTTTTTTTTATTATTTTTTTTTTGTAATTTTTTTTTAATTTTTTTTTTTATTTTTTTTTTCGAAATTTTTTTTGAATTTTTTTTTGAATTTTTTTAAATTTTTTTTTTCGAAATTTTTTTTGAATTTTTTTTTTTTATTTTTTTTTTCGAAATTTTTTTTAATTTTTTTTTGATTTTTTTTTTCAATTTTTTTCTAAAATTTTTTTTTTTGAAATTTTTTTTTTCAAAAATTTTTTTTTTTGAAATTTTTTTTTTAATTTTTTTTTTGAAATTTTTTTTTTCGAAAATTTGTTTGAAATTTTTTTTGAATTTTTTTTTTGAAATTTTTTTTTCGAAATTTTTTTTCGAATTTTTTTTTAAATTTTTTTTTTAATTTTTTTTTTTTGTAATTTTTTTGAAATTTTTTTTTTAAATTTTTTTTTTGAAATTTTTTTTTAAAAATTTTTTTAAATTTTTTTTTTCATTATTTTTGAAATTTTTTTTTTCGAAATATTTTTGAAATTTTTTTGAATTTTTTTTTTGAAATTTTTTTTGAAATTTTTTTTTTTGAAATTTTTTTTTTTCGAAAAATTTTTTTTTCGAAAATTTTTTTGAAATTTTTTTTAAAATTTTTTTTTGAAAATTTTTTTTTTTTGAAATTTTTTTTTCGAAATTTTTTTTCGAATTTTTTTTTTCAATTTTTTTTTTAATTTTTTTAAAATTTTTTTTTGAAAATTTTTTTTTTTGAAATTTTTTTTTCGAAATTTTTTTTCGAATTTTTTTTTTTCAATTTTTTTTTTTATTTTTTTTTTTAAATTTTTTTTTTCGAAAATTTTTTTGAATTTTTTTTTGAAATTTTTTTTTTTTAAATTTTTTTTTTCGAAAATTTTTTTGAATTTTTTTTTCGAAATTTTTTTTTTTGAAATTTTTTTTTCGAAAATTTTTTTGAAATTTTTTTTGAAATTTTTTTTTTTATTATTTTTTTTTTGTAATTTTTTTTTAATTTTTTTTTTTAATTTTTTTTTCGAAATTTTTTTGAAATTTATTTTGAAATTTTTTTTTTTGAAATTTTTTTTTTCGAAAATTTTTTTGAAATTTTTTTTGAAATTTTTTTTTTAATTTTTTTTTTTAAATTTTTTTTTAATTTTTTTTTTGAAATTTTTTTTTCGAAATTTTTTTTTTGAAATTTTTTTTTTCGAAATTTTTTTGGAAATTTTTTTTGAAATTTTTTTTTTATTATTTTTTTTTTGTAATTTTTTTTTAATTTTTTTTTTTTGTAATTTTTTTGAAATTTTTTTTTTTATTTTTTTTTTGAAATTTTTTTTTAAAAATTTTTTTAAATTTTTTTTTTCATTTTTTTTTAATTTTTTTTTTTTCGAAAAATTTTTTTTTCGAAAATTTTTTTGAAATTTTTTTTAAAATTTTTTTTTGAAAATTTTTTTTTTTTGAAATTTTTTTTTCGAAATTTTCTTTCGAATTTTTTTTTTCAATTTTTTTTAAAATTTTTTTAAAATTTTTTTTTGAAAATTTTTTTTTTTGAAATTTTTTTTTTCGAAATTTTTTTTCGAATTTTTTTTTTCAATTTTTTTTTTTTATTTTTTTTTTGAAATTTTTTTTTCGAAATTTTTTTTTTGAAATTTTTTTTTTCGAAAATTTTTTTGAAATTTTTTTTGAAATTTTATTTTTTAAATTTTTTTTTTGTAATTTTTTTTAAATTTTTTTTTTATTTTTTTTTTCGAAATTTTTTTTGAATTTTTTTTTGAATTTTTTTCTAAAATTTTTTTTTCGAAAATTTTTTTGAAATTTTTTTTTTATTATTTTTTTTTTGTATTTTTTTTTTAATTTTTTTTTTGAAATTTTTTTTTCGAAATTTTTTTTTTTGAAATTTTTTTTTCGAAAATTTTTTTGAAATTTATTTTGAAATTTTTTTTTTTGAAATTTTTTTTTTCGAAAATTTTTTTGAAATTTTTTTTGAAATTTTTTTTTTTAATTTTTTTTTAAATTTTTTTTAAATTTTTTTTTTGAAATTTTTTTTTCGAAATTTTTTTTTTGAAATTTTTTTTTTCGAAATTTTTTTTGAAATTTTTTTTGAAATTCTTTTTTTATTATTTTTTTTTGTAATTTTTTTAAAATTTTTTTTTTAAAATTTTTTTTTCGAAATTTTTTTTTTTTTATTTTTTTTTCGAAAATTTTTTTGAAATTTTTTTTGAAATTTTTTTTTTAATTTTTTTTTGAAATTTTTTTTAAATTTTTTTTTTGAAATTTTTTTTTCGAAATTTTTTTTTTTGAAATTTTTTTTTCGAAAATTTTTTTGAAATTTTTTTTGAAATTTTTTTTTTTATTATTTTTTTTTTGTAATTTTTTTTTAATTTTTTTTTTTATTTTTTTTTTCGAAATTTTTTTTGAATTTTTTTTTGAATTTTTTTAAATTTTTTTTTTCGAAATTTTTTTTGAATTTTTTTTTTTTATTTTTTTTTTCGAAATTTTTTTTAATTTTTTTTTGATTTTTTTTTTCAATTTTTTTCTAAAATTTTTTTTTTTGAAATTTTTTTTTTCAAAAATTTTTTTTTTTGAAATTTTTTTTTTAATTTTTTTTTTGAAATTTTTTTTTTCGAAAATTTGTTTGAAATTTTTTTTGAATTTTTTTTTTGAAATTTTTTTTTCGAAATTTTTTTTCGAATTTTTTTTTAAATTTTTTTTTTGTAATTTTTTTAAAATTTTTTTTGAAAAATTTTTTTTTTGAAATTTTTTTTTTCGAAAATTTTTTTGAAATTTTTTTTGAATTTTTTTTTGAAATTTTTTTTTCGAAATTTTTTTTCGAATTTTTTTTTAAATTTTTTTTTTGTAATTTTTTTAAAATTTGTTTTGAAATTTTTTTTTTTGAAATTTTTTTTTTTCGAAAAATTTTTTTTTCGAAAATTTTTTTGAAATTTTTTTTAAAATTTTTTTTTGAAAATTTTTTTTTTTGAAATTTTTTTGAAATTTTTTTGAAATTTTTTTTGAATTTTTTTGAAATTTTTTTTTTTTTTTTTATTTTTTTTTTTAATTTTTTTTTCGAAATTTTTTTGAAATTTATTTTGAAATTTTTTTTTTTGAAATTTTTTTTTTCGAAAATTTTTTTGAAATTTTTTTTGAAATTTTTTTTTTAATTTTTTTTTTTAAATTTTTTTTTAATTTTTTTTTTGAAATTTTTTTTTCGAAATTTTTTTTTTGAAATTTTTTTTTTCGAAATTTTTTTGGAAATTTTTTTTGAAATTTTTTTTTTATTATTTTTTTTTTGTAATTTTTTTTTAATTTTTTTTTTTTGTAATTTTTTTGAAATTTTTTTTTTTATTTTTTTTTTGAAATTTTTTTTTAAAAATTTTTTTAAATTTTTTTTTTCATTTTTTTTTAATTTTTTTTTTTTCGAAAAATTTTTTTTTCGAAAATTTTTTTGAAATTTTTTTTAAAATTTTTTTTTGAAAATTTTTTTTTTTTGAAATTTTTTTTTCGAAATTTTCTTTCGAATTTTTTTTTTCAATTTTTTTTAAAATTTTTTTAAAATTTTTTTTTGAAAATTTTTTTTTTTGAAATTTTTTTTTTCGAAATTTTTTTTCGAATTTTTTTTTTCAATTTTTTTTTTTTATTTTTTTTTTGAA
>OX101815.2:36046441-36048941 GCA_944452925.2 Chrysolina oricalcia | reverse complement strand
AATTTTTTTTTTTTATTTTTTTTTTGAAATTTTTTTTTCGAAATTTTTTTTTTGAAATTTTTTTTTTCGAAAATTTTTTTGAAATTTTTTTTGAAATTTTATTTTTTAAATTTTTTTTTTGTAATTTTTTTTAAATTTTTTTTTTATTTTTTTTTTCGAAATTTTTTTTGAATTTTTTTTTGAATTTTTTTCTAAAATTTTTTTTTCGAAAATTTTTTTGAAATTTTTTTTTTATTATTTTTTTTTTGTATTTTTTTTTTAATTTTTTTTTTGAAATTTTTTTTTCGAAATTTTTTTTTTTGAAATTTTTTTTTCGAAAATTTTTTTGAAATTTATTTTGAAATTTTTTTTTTTGAAATTTTTTTTTTCGAAAATTTTTTTGAAATTTTTTTTGAAATTTTTTTTTTTAATTTTTTTTTAAATTTTTTTTAAATTTTTTTTTTGAAATTTTTTTTTCGAAATTTTTTTTTTGAAATTTTTTTTTTCGAAATTTTTTTTGAAATTTTTTTTGAAATTCTTTTTTTATTATTTTTTTTTGTAATTTTTTTAAAATTTTTTTTTTAAAATTTTTTTTTCGAAATTTTTTTTTTTTTATTTTTTTTTCGAAAATTTTTTTGAAATTTTTTTTGAAATTTTTTTTTAAATTTTTTTTTGAAATTTTTTTTAAATTTTTTTTTTGAAATTTTTTTTTCGAAATTTTTTTTTTTGAAATTTTTTTTTCGAAAATTTTTTTGAAATTTTTTTTGAAATTTTTTTTTTTATTATTTTTTTTTTGTAATTTTTTTTTAATTTTTTTTTTTATTTTTTTTTTCGAAATTTTTTTTGAATTTTTTTTTGAATTTTTTTAAATTTTTTTTTTCGAAATTTTTTTTGAATTTTTTTTTTTTATTTTTTTTTTCGAAATTTTTTTTAATTTTTTTTTGATTTTTTTTTTCAATTTTTTTCTAAAATTTTTTTTTTTGAAATTTTTTTTTTCAAAAATTTTTTTTTTTGAAATTTTTTTTTTAATTTTTTTTTTGAAATTTTTTTTTTCGAAAATTTGTTTGAAATTTTTTTTGAATTTTTTTTTTGAAATTTTTTTTTCGAAATTTTTTTTCGAATTTTTTTTTAAATTTTTTTTTTGTAATTTTTTTAAAATTTTTTTTGAAAAATTTTTTTTTTGAAATTTTTTTTTTCGAAAATTTTTTTGAAATTTTTTTTGAATTTTTTTTTGAAATTTTTTTTTCGAAATTTTTTTTCGAATTTTTTTTTAAATTTTTTTTTTGTAATTTTTTTAAAATTTGTTTTGAAATTTTTTTTTTTGAAATTTTTTTTTTTCGAAAAATTTTTTTTTCGAAAATTTTTTTGAAATTTTTTTTAAAATTTTTTTTTGAAAATTTTTTTTTTTGAAATTTTTTTGAAATTTTTTTGAAATTTTTTTTGAATTTTTTTGAAATTTTTTTTTTTTTTTTTATTTTTTTTTTTAATTTTTTTTTCGAAATTTTTTTGAAATTTATTTTGAAATTTTTTTTTTTGAAATTTTTTTTTTCGAAAATTTTTTTGAAATTTTTTTTGAAATTTTTTTTTTAATTTTTTTTTTTAAATTTTTTTTTAATTTTTTTTTTGAAATTTTTTTTTCGAAATTTTTTTTTTGAAATTTTTTTTTTCGAAATTTTTTTGGAAATTTTTTTTGAAATTTTTTTTTTATTATTTTTTTTTTGTAATTTTTTTTTAATTTTTTTTTTTTGTAATTTTTTTGAAATTTTTTTTTTTATTTTTTTTTTGAAATTTTTTTTTAAAAATTTTTTTAAATTTTTTTTTTCATTTTTTTTTAATTTTTTTTTTTTCGAAAAATTTTTTTTTCGAAAATTTTTTTGAAATTTTTTTTAAAATTTTTTTTTGAAAATTTTTTTTTTTTGAAATTTTTTTTTCGAAATTTTCTTTCGAATTTTTTTTTTCAATTTTTTTTAAAATTTTTTTAAAATTTTTTTTTGAAAATTTTTTTTTTTGAAATTTTTTTTTTCGAAATTTTTTTTCGAATTTTTTTTTTCAATTTTTTTTTTTTATTTTTTTTTTGAAATTTTTTTTTCGAAATTTTTTTTTTGAAATTTTTTTTTTCGAAAATTTTTTTGAAATTTTTTTTGAATTTTTTTCTAAAATTTTTTTTTCGAAAATTTTTTTGAAATTTTTTTTTTATTATTTTTTTTTTGTATTTTTTTTTTAATTTTTTTTTTGAAATTTTTTTTTCGAAATTTTTTTTTTTGAAATTTTTTTTTCGAAAATTTTTTTGAAATTTATTTTGAAATTTTTTTTTTTGAAATTTTTTTTTTCGAAAATTTTTTTGAAATTTTTTTTGAAATTTTTTTTTTTAATTTTTTTTTAAATTTTTTTTAAATTTTTTTTTTGAAATTTTTTTTTCGAAATTTTTTTTTTGAAATTTTTTTTTTCGAAATTTTTTTTGAAATTTTTTTTGAAATTCTTTTTTTATTATTTTTTTTTGTAATTTTTTTAAAATTTTTTT
>OX101815.2:36031441-36033941 GCA_944452925.2 Chrysolina oricalcia | reverse complement strand
TTTTATTTTTTTTTTCGAAATTTTTTTTGAATTTTTTTTTGAATTTTTTTAAATTTTTTTTTTCGAAATTTTTTTTGAATTTTTTTTTTTTATTTTTTTTTTCGAAATTTTTTTTAATTTTTTTTTGATTTTTTTTTTCAATTTTTTTCTAAAATTTTTTTTTTTGAAATTTTTTTTTTCAAAAATTTTTTTTTTTGAAATTTTTTTTTTAATTTTTTTTTTGAAATTTTTTTTTTCGAAAATTTGTTTGAAATTTTTTTTGAATTTTTTTTTTGAAATTTTTTTTTCGAAATTTTTTTTCGAATTTTTTTTTAAATTTTTTTTTTGTAATTTTTTTAAAATTTTTTTTGAAAAATTTTTTTTTTGAAATTTTTTTTTTCGAAAATTTTTTTGAAATTTTTTTTGAATTTTTTTTTGAAATTTTTTTTTCGAAATTTTTTTTCGAATTTTTTTTTAAATTTTTTTTTTGTAATTTTTTTAAAATTTGTTTTGAAATTTTTTTTTTTGAAATTTTTTTTTTTCGAAAAATTTTTTTTTCGAAAATTTTTTTGAAATTTTTTTTAAAATTTTTTTTTGAAAATTTTTTTTTTTGAAATTTTTTTGAAATTTTTTTGAAATTTTTTTTGAATTTTTTTGAAATTTTTTTTTTTTTTTTTATTTTTTTTTTTAATTTTTTTTTCGAAATTTTTTTGAAATTTATTTTGAAATTTTTTTTTTTGAAATTTTTTTTTTCGAAAATTTTTTTGAAATTTTTTTTGAAATTTTTTTTTTAATTTTTTTTTTTAAATTTTTTTTTAATTTTTTTTTTGAAATTTTTTTTTCGAAATTTTTTTTTTGAAATTTTTTTTTTCGAAATTTTTTTGGAAATTTTTTTTGAAATTTTTTTTTTATTATTTTTTTTTTGTAATTTTTTTTTAATTTTTTTTTTTTGTAATTTTTTTGAAATTTTTTTTTTTATTTTTTTTTTGAAATTTTTTTTTAAAAATTTTTTTAAATTTTTTTTTTCATTTTTTTTTAATTTTTTTTTTTTCGAAAAATTTTTTTTTCGAAAATTTTTTTGAAATTTTTTTTAAAATTTTTTTTTGAAAATTTTTTTTTTTTGAAATTTTTTTTTCGAAATTTTCTTTCGAATTTTTTTTTTCAATTTTTTTTAAAATTTTTTTAAAATTTTTTTTTGAAAATTTTTTTTTTTGAAATTTTTTTTTTCGAAATTTTTTTTCGAATTTTTTTTTTCAATTTTTTTTTTTTATTTTTTTTTTGAAATTTTTTTTTCGAAATTTTTTTTTTGAAATTTTTTTTTTCGAAAATTTTTTTGAAATTTTTTTTGAAATTTTATTTTTTAAATTTTTTTTTTGTAATTTTTTTTAAATTTTTTTTTTATTTTTTTTTTCGAAATTTTTTTTGAATTTTTTTTTGAATTTTTTTCTAAAATTTTTTTTTCGAAAATTTTTTTGAAATTTTTTTTTTATTATTTTTTTTTTGTATTTTTTTTTTAATTTTTTTTTTGAAATTTTTTTTTCGAAATTTTTTTTTTTGAAATTTTTTTTTCGAAAATTTTTTTGAAATTTATTTTGAAATTTTTTTTTTTGAAATTTTTTTAAATTTTTTTTAAATTTTTTTTTTGAAATTTTTTTTTCGAAATTTTTTTTTTGAAATTTTTTTTTTCGAAATTTTTTTTGAAATTTTTTTTGAAATTCTTTTTTTATTATTTTTTTTTGTAATTTTTTTAAAATTTTTTTTTTAAAATTTTTTTTTCGAAATTTTTTTTTTTTTATTTTTTTTTCGAAAATTTTTTTGAAATTTTTTTTGAAATTTTTTTTTTAATTTTTTTTTGAAATTTTTTTTAAATTTTTTTTTTGAAATTTTTTTTTCGAAATTTTTTTTTTTGAAATTTTTTTTTCGAAAATTTTTTTGAAATTTTTTTTGAAATTTTTTTTTTTATTATTTTTTTTTTGTAATTTTTTTTTAATTTTTTTTTTTATTTTTTTTTTCGAAATTTTTTTTGAATTTTTTTTTGAATTTTTTTAAATTTTTTTTTTCGAAATTTTTTTTGAATTTTTTTTTTTTATTTTTTTTTTCGAAATTTTTTTTAATTTTTTTTTGATTTTTTTTTTCAATTTTTTTCTAAAATTTTTTTTTTTGAAATTTTTTTTTTCAAAAATTTTTTTTTTTGAAATTTTTTTTTTAATTTTTTTTTTGAAATTTTTTTTTTCGAAAATTTGTTTGAAATTTTTTTTGAATTTTTTTTTTGAAATTTTTTTTTCGAAATTTTTTTTCGAATTTTTTTTTAAATTTTTTTTTTAATTTTTTTTTTTTGTAATTTTTTTGAAATTTTTTTTTTAAATTTTTTTTTTGAAATTTTTTTTTAAAAATTTTTTTAAATTTTTTTTTTCATTATTTTTGAAATTTTTTTTTTCGAAATATTTTTGAAATTTTTTTGAATTTTTTTTTTGAAATTTTTTTTGAAATTTTTTTTTTTGAAATTTTTTTTTTTCGAAAA
>OX101815.2:36021441-36023941 GCA_944452925.2 Chrysolina oricalcia | reverse complement strand
TTTGAAATTTTTTTTTTTATTTTTTTTTTGAAATTTTTTTTTAAAAATTTTTTTAAATTTTTTTTTTCATTTTTTTTTAATTTTTTTTTTTTCGAAAAATTTTTTTTTCGAAAATTTTTTTGAAATTTTTTTTAAAATTTTTTTTTGAAAATTTTTTTTTTTTGAAATTTTTTTTTCGAAATTTTCTTTCGAATTTTTTTTTTCAATTTTTTTTAAAATTTTTTTAAAATTTTTTTTTGAAAATTTTTTTTTTTGAAATTTTTTTTTTCGAAATTTTTTTTCGAATTTTTTTTTTCAATTTTTTTTTTTTATTTTTTTTTTGAAATTTTTTTTTCGAAATTTTTTTTTTGAAATTTTTTTTTTCGAAAATTTTTTTGAAATTTTTTTTGAAATTTTATTTTTTAAATTTTTTTTTTGTAATTTTTTTTAAATTTTTTTTTTATTTTTTTTTTCGAAATTTTTTTTGAATTTTTTTTTGAATTTTTTTCTAAAATTTTTTTTTCGAAAATTTTTTTGAAATTTTTTTTTTATTATTTTTTTTTTGTATTTTTTTTTTAATTTTTTTTTTGAAATTTTTTTTTCGAAATTTTTTTTTTTGAAATTTTTTTTTCGAAAATTTTTTTGAAATTTATTTTGAAATTTTTTTTTTTGAAATTTTTTTTTTCGAAAATTTTTTTGAAATTTTTTTTGAAATTTTTTTTTTTAATTTTTTTTTAAATTTTTTTTAAATTTTTTTTTTGAAATTTTTTTTTCGAAATTTTTTTTTTGAAATTTTTTTTTTCGAAATTTTTTTTGAAATTTTTTTTGAAATTCTTTTTTTATTATTTTTTTTTGTAATTTTTTTAAAATTTTTTTTTTAAAATTTTTTTTTCGAAATTTTTTTTTTTTTATTTTTTTTTCGAAAATTTTTTTGAAATTTTTTTTGAAATTTTTTTTTTAATTTTTTTTTGAAATTTTTTTTAAATTTTTTTTTTGAAATTTTTTTTTCGAAATTTTTTTTTTTGAAATTTTTTTTTCGAAAATTTTTTTGAAATTTTTTTTGAAATTTTTTTTTTTATTATTTTTTTTTTGTAATTTTTTTTTAATTTTTTTTTTTATTTTTTTTTTCGAAATTTTTTTTGAATTTTTTTTTGAATTTTTTTAAATTTTTTTTTTCGAAATTTTTTTTGAATTTTTTTTTTTTATTTTTTTTTTCGAAATTTTTTTTAATTTTTTTTTGATTTTTTTTTTCAATTTTTTTCTAAAATTTTTTTTTTTGAAATTTTTTTTTTCAAAAATTTTTTTTTTTGAAATTTTTTTTTTAATTTTTTTTTTGAAATTTTTTTTTTCGAAAATTTGTTTGAAATTTTTTTTGAATTTTTTTTTTGAAATTTTTTTTTCGAAATTTTTTTTCGAATTTTTTTTTAAATTTTTTTTTTAATTTTTTTTTTTTGTAATTTTTTTGAAATTTTTTTTTTAAATTTTTTTTTTGAAATTTTTTTTTAAAAATTTTTTTAAATTTTTTTTTTCATTATTTTTGAAATTTTTTTTTTCGAAATATTTTTGAAATTTTTTTGAATTTTTTTTTTGAAATTTTTTTTGAAATTTTTTTTTTTGAAATTTTTTTTTTTCGAAAAATTTTTTTTTCGAAAATTTTTTTGAAATTTTTTTTAAAATTTTTTTTTGAAAATTTTTTTTTTTTGAAATTTTTTTTTCGAAATTTTTTTTCGAATTTTTTTTTTCAATTTTTTTTTTAATTTTTTTAAAATTTTTTTTTGAAAATTTTTTTTTTTGAAATTTTTTTTTCGAAATTTTTTTTCGAATTTTTTTTTTCAATTTTTTTTTTTATTTTTTTTTTTAAATTTTTTTTTTCGAAAATTTTTTTGAATTTTTTTTTGAAATTTTTTTTTTTTTAATTTTTTTTTTTGTAATTTTTTTTTAATTTTTTTTTTATTTTTTTTTTCGAAATTTTTTTTGAATTTTTTTTTTAATTTTTTTAAATTTTTTTTTCGAAAATTTTTTTGAATTTTTTTTTTTATTATTTTTTTTTTGTAATTTTTTTTTAATTTTTTTTTTGAAATTTTTTTTTCGAAATTTTTTTTTTGAAATTTTTTTTTTCGAAAATTTTTTTGAAATTTATTTTGAAATTTTTTTTTTTGAAATTTTTTTTTTCGAAAATTTTTTTGAAATTTTTTTTGAAATTTTTTTTTTTAATTTTTTTTTTTATTTTTTTTTTATTTTTTTTTTGAAATTTTTTTTTCGAAATTTTTTTTTTGAAATTTTTTTTTTCGAAATTTTTTTTGAAATTTTTTTTGAAATTTTTTTTTGAAATTTTTTTTTCGAAATTTTTTTTTTGAAATTTTTTTTTTCGAAATTTTTTTTGAAATTTTTTTTGAAATTCTTTTTTTATTATTTTTTTTTGTAATTTTTTTAAAATTTTTTTTTTAAAATTTTTTTTTCGAAATTTTTTTTTTTTTATTTTTTTTTCGAAAATTTTTTTGAAATTTTTTTTGAAATTTTT
>OX101815.2:36016441-36018941 GCA_944452925.2 Chrysolina oricalcia | reverse complement strand
TTTTTTTTGAATTTTTTTCTAAAATTTTTTTTTCGAAAATTTTTTTGAAATTTTTTTTTTATTATTTTTTTTTTGTATTTTTTTTTTAATTTTTTTTTTGAAATTTTTTTTTCGAAATTTTTTTTTTTGAAATTTTTTTTTCGAAAATTTTTTTGAAATTTATTTTGAAATTTTTTTTTTTGAAATTTTTTTTTTCGAAAATTTTTTTGAAATTTTTTTTGAAATTTTTTTTTTTAATTTTTTTTTAAATTTTTTTTAAATTTTTTTTTTGAAATTTTTTTTTCGAAATTTTTTTTTTGAAATTTTTTTTTTCGAAATTTTTTTTGAAATTTTTTTTGAAATTCTTTTTTTATTATTTTTTTTTGTAATTTTTTTAAAATTTTTTTTTTAAAATTTTTTTTTCGAAATTTTTTTTTTTTTATTTTTTTTTCGAAAATTTTTTTGAAATTTTTTTTGAAATTTTTTTTTTAATTTTTTTTTGAAATTTTTTTTAAATTTTTTTTTTGAAATTTTTTTTTCGAAATTTTTTTTTTTGAAATTTTTTTTTCGAAAATTTTTTTGAAATTTTTTTTGAAATTTTTTTTTTTATTATTTTTTTTTTGTAATTTTTTTTTAATTTTTTTTTTTATTTTTTTTTTCGAAATTTTTTTTGAATTTTTTTTTGAATTTTTTTAAATTTTTTTTTTCGAAATTTTTTTTGAATTTTTTTTTTTTATTTTTTTTTTCGAAATTTTTTTTAATTTTTTTTTGATTTTTTTTTTCAATTTTTTTCTAAAATTTTTTTTTTTGAAATTTTTTTTTTCAAAAATTTTTTTTTTTGAAATTTTTTTTTTAATTTTTTTTTTGAAATTTTTTTTTTCGAAAATTTGTTTGAAATTTTTTTTGAATTTTTTTTTTGAAATTTTTTTTTCGAAATTTTTTTTCGAATTTTTTTTTAAATTTTTTTTTTAATTTTTTTTTTTTGTAATTTTTTTGAAATTTTTTTTTTAAATTTTTTTTTTGAAATTTTTTTTTAAAAATTTTTTTAAATTTTTTTTTTCATTATTTTTGAAATTTTTTTTTTCGAAATATTTTTGAAATTTTTTTGAATTTTTTTTTTGAAATTTTTTTTGAAATTTTTTTTTTTGAAATTTTTTTTTTTCGAAAAATTTTTTTTTCGAAAATTTTTTTGAAATTTTTTTTAAAATTTTTTTTTGAAAATTTTTTTTTTTTGAAATTTTTTTTTCGAAATTTTTTTTCGAATTTTTTTTTTCAATTTTTTTTTTAATTTTTTTAAAATTTTTTTTTGAAAATTTTTTTTTTTGAAATTTTTTTTTCGAAATTTTTTTTCGAATTTTTTTTTTCAATTTTTTTTTTTATTTTTTTTTTTAAATTTTTTTTTTCGAAAATTTTTTTGAATTTTTTTTTGAAATTTTTTTTTTTTTAATTTTTTTTTTTGTAATTTTTTTTTAATTTTTTTTTTATTTTTTTTTTCGAAATTTTTTTTGAATTTTTTTTTTAATTTTTTTAAATTTTTTTTTCGAAAATTTTTTTGAATTTTTTTTTTTATTATTTTTTTTTTGTAATTTTTTTTTAATTTTTTTTTTGAAATTTTTTTTTCGAAATTTTTTTTTTGAAATTTTTTTTTTCGAAAATTTTTTTGAAATTTATTTTGAAATTTTTTTTTTTGAAATTTTTTTTTTCGAAAATTTTTTTGAAATTTTTTTTGAAATTTTTTTTTTTAATTTTTTTTTTTATTTTTTTTTTATTTTTTTTTTGAAATTTTTTTTTCGAAATTTTTTTTTTGAAATTTTTTTTTTCGAAATTTTTTTTGAAATTTTTTTTGAAATTTTTTTTTGAAATTTTTTTTTCGAAATTTTTTTTTTGAAATTTTTTTTTTCGAAATTTTTTTTGAAATTTTTTTTGAAATTCTTTTTTTATTATTTTTTTTTGTAATTTTTTTAAAATTTTTTTTTTAAAATTTTTTTTTCGAAATTTTTTTTTTTTTATTTTTTTTTCGAAAATTTTTTTGAAATTTTTTTTGAAATTTTTTTTTTAATTTTTTTTTGAAATTTTTTTTAAATTTTTTTTTTGAAATTTTTTTTTCGAAATTTTTTTTTTTGAAATTTTTTTTTCGAAAATTTTTTTGAAATTTTTTTTGAAATTTTTTTTTTTATTATTTTTTTTTTGTAATTTTTTTTTAATTTTTTTTTTTATTTTTTTTTTCGAAATTTTTTTTGAATTTTTTTTTGAATTTTTTTAAATTTTTTTTTTCGAAATTTTTTTTGAATTTTTTTTTTTTATTTTTTTTTTCGAAATTTTTTTTAATTTTTTTTTGATTTTTTTTTTCAATTTTTTTCTAAAATTTTTTTTTTTGAAATTTTTTTTTTCAAAAATTTTTTTTTTTGAAATTTTTTTTTTAATTTTTTTTTTGAAATTTTTTTTTTCGAAAATTTGTTTGAAATTTTTTTTGAATTTTTTTTTTGAAATTTTTTTTTCGAAATTTTTTTTCGAATTTTTT